>WEDG01011868.1:0-13741 GCA_017591395.1 Schistocephalus solidus | reverse complement strand
TTGCGAGAGGTCTAGTCTGAGCTCAAGGGCACAACGGAACATGCATGTTCCTTGAAGCAGATCGGTGGGCCCCACACTATCTTCATATTCCCGATCACAACAGACTAAACAACGAGCCCGTGGCTCAATGGTAGAGCGTTCGACTCAAATACCACATGTCGTGGGTATGCATTCCATGTGTGCCAAACTTGGGATTGGGAATAATTAGCTGATGACGGCTCATTAGCCAGAAATGGCCATTCCGGTCTCCCTTGTCTTTGTCGGTTTCACCTTATCAACATATGCTACACGTTGCTATTTGACCGTCTGCGAGAGCTCTAGTCTGAGCTCCAGGGCACATCGGAACATGCAGGTTCCTTAAGCAGATCGGTGAGACCCACACTGTCATCATATTACCGATCACAATCAACAAAAAAACTAACCCGTGGCACAATGGTAGAGTTTTCAACTCGAAATCCAAAGGCCGCGGGTTCAATGCCAGGTGTTTCACATTTGGGATACGGTATGAATGGCAGATGACGGCTAATAAGCCAGAAATGGCCATACCGTTCTTCCTTTTTTTCACGGTTCCTCCTTATCAACATATGCTACACGTGGCTATGTGACCGCCTGCGAGGGCTCTAGTCTGAACTCCAAGGCACAATGGAACATAAATGTTCCTTATGCAGATCGGTGAGCCACACACTATCATCATATTCCTGATCGCAGCCGACAAAGCAACGATCCCGCGGTTCAATGGTAGAGCTTCTGACTCCATTACCAAAGGTCGTGTATTCAGATACCAGGTGTGCCTTACTTTGGATTAAGTATGACTTGCTGATGACGGCTTATAAGCCAGAAATGGCTATTCCGGTCTCCCTTGTCTTTGTTGGTTCCACATTATCAACATATGGTACACGTCGCAATGCGACCGCTTTTATGGGCTCTAGTCTGAGCTCCAGGGCTCTACGGATCAAACATGTGCCTTAAGCAGATCGGTGAGCCCCACACTATTATCATATTCCCGATCACAACCGACTAAACAACGAGCCCGTGGCTCAATGGTTGATTGTTCTTCTCAAATAATAAAGGTCACGGGTTCGAATCCCAGTTGTGGCACACTTGGGATTGGGTATGTCTGGCTGATCACGGCTTATAAGCCAGAAATGGCCATTCCGTTCTCCTTTGTCGTTGTCGGTTCCGACTTTACCTACTTTGCTTCACGTCGCTATGCGACCGCCTGCGATGGCTCTAATCTGTGATGCAGGGCACAGCGCAACATACATGTTCCTTAAGCAGATCGCTGAGCCCCACACTATCAACCTATTCTCGATCAAAACCGACAAAACAACGAGCCCGTGGCTCAATGGTAGAGCTTTTGACTCCATTACCAAACGTCGTGTGTTCGAATACCAGATGTGCCACACTTTGGATTGGGTATGACTTGCTGATGACGGCTAATAAGCCAGAAATAGCCATTCCGGTCTCCTTTCTCTTTGCCGGTTCCATCTTATCAACATATGCTTCACTTCGCCATGCGACCGCCTGCGAGGGCTCAAGTCTGAGCTCCAGGGCACAACCGAACTTGCATATTTCTTATGAAGATCGGTGAGCCCCACACTATCATCAACTTCCCGATCACAACTGACTAAACAACGAGCCCGTGGCTCAATGGTAGAATGTTGGACTCAAATAACAAAGGTCACGGGTTCGAATCCCAGGTGTGCCACACTTGGGATTGGGTATGACTGGCTGTTGACGGATAATAAGCCGGAAATGGCCATTCTGGTCTCTATTGTCTTTGTCGGTTCCACCTAAACGCATGCAACACGTTGCTATGTGACCGTCTGCGAGGGCTCTAGTCTGAGCTCCAGGGCACAGCAGAACATACATGTTCCTTAAGCAGATCGGTGAGTCCCACACTATCATCATATTCCCGATCACAACCGAAAAAACTACTAGCCCGTGGCTCAATAGTAGAGCATTCGACTGAAATAGCAAATGTCGCGGGTTCGAATCCCAGGTGTGCCACACTTGGGATATGGTGTGACTTGCTGATGTCGGCTCATAATCCAGAAATGGCCATTCCGATCTCCCTGTCTTTGTCGGTTCCACCTTATCAACATATGATACACGTCGCTATGCGATCACCTGCGAGGGCTCTAGTCTGAGCTCCAGGGCACAACGGAACATACAGATTCCTTAAGCAGATCGGTGAGCCAGACACTATCATTATATTCCAGATCACAACCGACAAAACAATGAGCCCGTGGCTCAATGGTAAAGCGTTCATAACAAATACCAATGGTCGTGGGTTCGATGTCAGGTGTGCCACACTTGGGATGGGGTAGGACTGGCTGATGGCGGCTAATAAGGCAGAAATGGCCATTCCGGTCTGCCTTTTCTTTGTCGGTTCCACTTTTTCAACGTATGCTATATTTTGCTATGCGACGGCCAGCAAGGTCTCGTTTCTGAGCTCCAGGGCACAACGGAACAAACATATTCCTTAAGTAGATCGGTGAGCAACACACTATCATCATATACCCGATCGCAATTGACAAAACAACAAACCTTTGGCTCAATGATAGAGCGTTCGTCTCAATTACCAGAGGTTGTTGGTTCGAATCTTAGGTGTGCCGCACTTGGGATTGGGTATGACTGGCTGATGACGGCTAACAAGCCAGAAATGGCCATTCCGATCTCCCTTGTCTTTGTTGGTTTCACTTTATGAACACACGTTTGTATTCCAGAATGCCGAAATTGTGGGTTGAGTAAGTGATCGAGTGGAGGGCATACAATCGAGGCCTTGCACCTGTTCAATCAATCGTTGTGCGACGCTTCCTACGACCTACAAAATCCTCCAGCATCATTTCATTGAACAAAATAGCCAACATGCACATGCGCATCCAACAATTTGTGATTTCATGGTGGACACCGTCGAAATTGCATCCCAACCGAGGCCCAAAGTAGGAACAGTTATCTCCTCTGCCAGCTCAACCACTTATCCGGCCGGTGCAATACATACGGAGGTCCGATCGCAACCAAGGTTTACAGCCTGGGACGGCATCTTTGGTCGATTGTCTTACTTTCGACAACTGTCAGTGTGCAAACGCTAGCCAGATTGAGAACAAGACATCAACCGCCATCCCCCCGTCCACCACTGGTCAGGTGTACAGGCGAATGATTATCACCAAGTGTGGAACACCGGCTTCTTTATCAAGCAGCATGATGACTGAGGATGTTCACCACCACCCACCCAGCCTCTCCTCCACGCAAATGCTACCACCTTTAAATACTGTTAGGCGCGGTTCAATACTTACCTCCAACAATGAAATATTGTTCGATTTTGAAAGGTCAGGAAAATATAAAAATGGTTCCCGAGATCGCCTCTTCTTCCTTAGCCCTGGTGCAAGATTCATCCACTTTCAACAGGACATTGTAGGCCCCTGTCTCTTTCAAATGGTGTATCCTATCTCCTTACTTGTAAGGATAGATTAATCCGGTGGCCGGAAGCCCACCCTCTGCCTGATGTCACTGCTTTAACAGTGGTTAAAGCGCTTCTTAGTTGTTGGGTTGCCATCTTTGGCGCCCCCCTCCATTCTCACGACTGATCTCAGTGCCCAGATCGAATCTGACCTGTTTCAGTTTTTCCTCTCCTTCTTAGGCTGTTCTCACATTCGCGTGACAGCATATCACCCGGCTGCCAACAAGATGGTTGAGCGGTTCCACCGTTAGCTGAAGGCCTCCCTTCCCACCGCGGACCACCTCCACCTGGTCCTGAAGCACTTGCGGACAATTATATGACAACAACAAATTAAAACATCTCTTCCAGTTAATCTCGAAATGTAAGGCTTTATAGCTGGTTGTTTTCTATGAGGAAGGTTAAGGCTGTTTAATGAACGCTGGGATATCAGTGACCAATAGCAGTACTAAAAATATATATAACCGGTGTAGTTTATGCTCCCCCTAACGTCCTGGATTGTCCTAATTGTTAAAGTGGTTTCGATAAGAGCACTTTTCGAGCGTGGTATACTCCAGCGATAGTTTTTCGATCTTCACTGTAATACGCATCGAAACAGATAAGCCATTCCATTTTTCGTCTAATATGCATTCTGGTTTGGTTTGCAGCAGTCTCTCAGTTTTCTTAACAAAGACAAAGCGTCTCATTGAGAACTGCAGATTAATGTGGGGGTCTTTCACTGACAACGTTATAACATACAAGTTTAGAATATTGCTTTGTTTTTAGCTTTCGTCTGCAACGGTATTTTAATTTTCATGATGCGGTATGACTAACCCTGTTAAAAGCTGTATTGCGTGCTTTAGTATAGGGTTAAGTAGTGAATTCGGCTGTCCAAGAAGGACATAAAGCAAACATTTACATGACGTCCATCACTTAAATGAAGAAGTACGTCCTTTGTGAAAACACATCGAAGCTACTGGCAACTGATCAGCCTCAGTGACTGCACATACCTAGTTTTTTTCCATTTAATTCTGAGTGTGAGTTTGTAACAGACCACCGTTCAAAAAATTGCATTTAGGATATGTCCACATGATTGGATTCCAATGGCTTTCTGTGAGGTTATTGCATTTCTGCCTGTTTTTATAGAAATGTAGGAAAACAAGCATTTGATTGAATATCGACGTAGATGAGACGGTGCTCATGGTTCCGATGGTTACCGCAAATGTAATAAAAGGCAGCGCACATCACATTCCACGATGAAAAAAATTATAAGGTTGAATAATTTGTTTATATTCGCCCTCTTGTAAAACCATAATTGATTACGAAGATGAAAGCCGCTTCTGTAAAGCCAGCCACATCCTAGACCGGCTTCCAAATGCCATGTGAAATCGACAAATCATCGAACGCAATCCCGAACTCTACATATCCGTAGCAGAAAACGTCAGATAAAAAAGGTCCTCCAAGGAATTCGATTCCTTAACATTCACTTTTAATTGAGGCCAATGCAATTGCTGCCGCGGCAATTTCTTAAGGATGATTTACTCAACTACCGTGACGTTGTTTTGGATGGCTGCCGAAAAAGATGACAAAAACACGCCTCTTTAGCACCTTGATTCAACGTGGCGTTAATAGTTGACCCCGAACATAGTTGACCAGCAGGAAGAGCAGTAAGGATAAGAGCAACAATTTAAGATGCTAACCGGATCGCGGATATCATAGTGACAGAACGTTTCTCAAGATACCATTTGCAAAATATCTACTGACATGCCACCGTAGATCTATTTATTTGGGCAGCTTCGGAATCCAACTATTAACCGCACGCCGAAAGTGCGTATTGTATTTACAGTTTCCTCTATTTTCACCTCCTGTATCAACTTAGAGGTCACTTATAACTGCAATCTCCTTTGCAACCCAGCGCATATGCTCGATGCTCGACCGCCCTTGTCGAATTTTAATTGCAAACCGTAATAAAGCCTGCCGTGAATTCCTGAGTAAACCACTGAAGATAAAAACTGCACCGTCCAGGCAAATACCAGCGCCAGACACGATGACTTGGTCCCATCCTCTTACTATTTAGCTAGCCCCCTTCCCCACCCCGTTAAGCTTGGACTCATGAATGGTTGATTAAAAATCCAAAGTAATAAAAAATGTGTGGGTGTATTTCTCAGGTTTCGAACCAAATGGGGTTGAGTATGTCTCACTATTGGATACTAATAAGCCAGAAATGGCCATTGCATTCACTTTTATCCTTGCCAGCAAAGCATATCTGCATATTTATTCAGGTATTAATTATAAATCACCTCCCTGATATCCTGTATTTATTGTACAGTTGGAAATAAAAATTTTAGACCTTTCACCGGAATTGTACTCAAACGTTTAACCAATTACTCAGCAAGACTCTGCACTTGGACATTACATACGACACTTAGTTTAGTTTCATGCAGTTAACCAGCATTTATGCAAATGTATCCAGATATCACATTATATTTTTTCCAATTTTCGCCAACTTACACAGTTTGCAATGAATGACCGACGAGTATATGCAGGCGATAACTTATGCACCCGTCATGAAAATAAGCACTTCCTATTTTTCTCGAAAGATAATCAGTATAAATGGCTGTCTAGTTGATTTAGAAAATCTGCCATATTACGCACTATTAACCGCGTATCGTGAAACCGCAGTTACAAATGTTTCTAACATAATTCTACAATATAACAACAATCTTCAGGCTTGGAGTGCTCAAATCAAAGGAATGCAAGCTACCCTTTAAACATTGTAAAATATATGCATAAAAGGTCGAAAGTTATCTCATATACATAACTCATGCAGTATTTCTGTAAATTTGTTTGAAAACTTTAAGCACTCACTTAGTATTGTTATGCTTATTTTTTGAGTAGAGTTCGGGTTCAGAATGCGTTTTACTAAAGAACAATGCTATTTCCTGCAGTATATTTAAGGAAAACAGACAAGATTTGAGCAAAATTGGAGGTTGATGAAAATTCAAGAGAAGTACTATGCAATTTAATATCACAGAGCAAGTTGTACGGTTTTTCTGCACAACTCTAGAAACGAACATTTATAAAAGTTAAAAAGTTTCCAAATATAGTCCTCTGCTGGTAGAACATTTTATCATAATTTACTATGTATCAGGTGAAGGCAAGTGTGAGGAAATGCATTGTTTTTAAAATGCAAGCAAATAATTCAGTGTCATAAATTTAATTTTTCAAATTTGCGAAGCTTGCGATTATCAATTTTTCGTAAATTTCGGCTTTTTGCATGTCATACGGCCTGAACTCTAAATTTACTATTTACCTACAGCGGGAAGTGAAACATTAACTGAGCATATAGGATAATAAATAAACTTAAACGGCTACTTCGTAAACAATCAAAAATAAATACTCCCTCTGTGGCTTTGGCAGACCTAAATGTCATTATTTGGGGCCATATCTCTGCACAATCTTTTAAATATTACCTTCATTATCTGGATATTTTCGAAACCGTCACTCAGTTGACAACCCGAATTGATAACCGGTAGCAAATACCGTAATTTTGGGTTAAATAAATGTTTATTTTCAAAAGAACAATTCAAATGTGCTTGCCTTTTAGTCTGAATGAAATGGTAGGTTAAAACGCTTGTCACATAGATCTGCTTAACATAAGACAAACGAATAGGTGTCAGTAAAACACTAACGCTGTTCCGCGATTGCAGGGAAAACCAAGCATATGCGTTGAAACTTTGCTTCTGTGAGGAATATTTTTCGGAATGGCGAAGCCTATTTGCCGCTGTCATTTGCTCTCCATCCTCTCATGCATAGCTGCATGCCTAGTGAGATGAGTCTTCGATAGACACGCATGGCAAATTCGCGCAGTGCCGGAATGTAGACGAAGATTGTTATCGGCAATACGATCAGTTGAATGTCAGCAAGAATTCTATCTACCTTGAATGTAGGAGAGTCGATCTCTATTGTGCAAAACCCCAGAGCACATATAAATTTGTACCCTGTTTCATATATGCTGATTAATATTACATTAATGGAAAGCGGTACAGTACAAAGCGTTGCTGTCATCCACCCCTGAGGTTGACTGAATGACTCCATCTGCTCCTTTGTAGTGCCAGGAAGAGTAAGAAGGTTCCAGGTGTCCAAAAGTTTATCCGTTTGTGTGTTGCGCACCCAAAAGATAATTTTGTAGCAAGAAATGCTCAAGATGATGGCACTGATGACTGCAGTCAAACCAAAGCGAACGAAAGTCCCAGTGTAATGACTCACAAGAATTCCGTACTTCAGGCCTTCATCAACACAGTTACATCTTTTGCCATCCCATTGAACAATGAGTGCCTGAGGAACCATAAAGATGATGCTTAGTAGAGCCATCCAAAACAGATTTACAAGGTCGTCGATGACAGACGTGGAATAGGAGTACTGATATCTGCAGACAACCTGAATCGCTCTATTGCCGACTGTAAAATTCAGGATAATGACCACAAATGTGTAGGTCACGAGGGAAAGATAATGACTTAGCCATATATAGCATAGGGTTGGGGCCACCACAAGACCTGCGGGGAAGAGTCGACTGGGTATGACGCGATCACAAATCCTAATGAAAACATGTAGGGTAACGGCAAAACTCATCGATCGCAAGTTATATAGAAACATTCTTGCTTTGCCTTTTAGAAGAAGGAGAAGCACCAACAAGCCAAGATTAAGCCCCATGCTGCAGAAGTTCATGAAGACACTGAGGTAAAAAAGGGCATCTTTCTCTAACGCAGCGCGAGGACATTTCCAGTAAGCTTTATCCATTTAGTTTTTCGGTGATTTTGTGTACCAATGTGAAAATAAGGATGGTACGCATATATATGTATTTTTCGAAGAGAGTGCATACAATTTGCAGCCGTTTTATTGGTTGTGGTCTTGACAGTTGCCTTTTAACTTTACTAAGTCTTACCCTTGTTGTTATCGAGTTACTTTCACCGATAATGTTTTCGTCGTATATACCGCCTGCCCAGTTTACCTATTTTTGGCCTACCTGTCACATGCTTCCACACTGAGTGAATTGTTTACGACCATCGTCCACGTACGACTCCCAATATAACGACTCAGTATGCAGTCCGTTTTGGCATCATCTGCCATTGTTCTTAATTCTGACCACATGAAAGTCTGGCGATGTACTTCATGTCAACTCCAGGTTGACACAATTTCGTTAACATACGTAATGGCCGGGCAAGCAAATTCAACCGCCGCTTTGGTTTGCGATGCACGGGGAAAATAATAATAATGTTTGCTTATTTGGGCTTATGTGCTGTTTGCAAAAAAAGATCTGTCAAATACTGTTTTTTCCTCGGTTTTCGTCAACAATTACCCGTATAGAAAGATTTCCACAGAATTAATTTATTGTAGTTTAGTTTAAATTGTATAACCACATCTGAAATCTATACGTTCAACTTTGTTTTTATAATTAATTTAAAAATAAACAGACAAGAAAGTCGAACATCAAATGATTTCATGGGCATTTATGCATTTAAATTAGCGGATGCATGAGTGATGATTGTTGGAATATGAGTTTTATTCGTCAGACATTGGGGATTCAGAGACTAAATCGGCACAGTGCAATGAATGGGCCACTTCTACAGTCTTTATAGGAAATTTATTATGCCCGACTTAGTTACAGAACCTTTTATTGAACTGACGAACCCGTGTTTTTTTTTAATTGGCTGCCAGCCGAATAACCATGATTTCAGCTGCTCAAGGCGCACGCGGATCAGACCGAATCTCCGAATTTGGGCCTCATCTCAAAGGAATTTGCATATAGGGAACAAAATAAATGGCCTTCCAGGTTTTGCAATATTATTTATAAGAGCGTACTGGAGCCAGATAGGATAAAATAATTCGAGCGACTAACGCCGTCATGTGCTTACAACTCATTCTTGTCTCGGTCAGTGTTCAACCACATCACCATGCAATTAGAGGAGCTGGCTGATGGTTTCAAAGACTTCTTAATTAAGGGTCTCATGCTTGTTCATAGCTGCATATCAGCTCCAATACATGTGTATTGAGTGCTGGTATACAATGAGATATTCCTAGGACAGGCGACCTATATATTCAGGCATAAATGTAGAACCTGAAGCAATAACGCGTGTTTTAATCAGCTCATTCTATCGTGGCATTTGGCTTAGATATTATTGAAATCAAGACATCCACTTTGACAGTTCTTAATTTTAATATATAAATGAGCTGATTAAGCGGATTGTTATTTCCTCTTGCGCATTTCTGTTACCATAGAAATGAGCAAGCTATTTTCTTTGGTTTTACTATTTATTTTTGTTTTCGCTAATATTGCATCTGCATTAAATATTTTATTGTAGATATAAATGCCACCGTTCGTTCTTCTGGTATTTGAAACGACACCTGATCCGCTAAGGTAGCAGAGTTTATGCGAATTTGCTACTGAATATTTGAAATTGTTTCCAAGAAGCGTTTGTGAAGAATAAGTTCCTCAAATAATTAAGGGAAATCAGGTTAACTAGAAAATGAAATTGGATGCGTGACTCTCTGCCGTTTATACTCTAGTAAGTGTTCAATATATAAGAGAACAATGAAGTCATGTGAGTCCACACGTCTAATTAACCAATCATTTATCAAGTAGCCACGCAGGACGTCCCTGGCATGCACCACCTTGTGCAACAGAAACAGCGAACGATCTAACTGAGTAATTTATATGAAAATCTACTAATATTTTATTGTCAGTAAACCTATTTGTCAGGTCCCCCAATAGGCCCCAGAAAAAATTCATTTTGGATGATGAAAACCCACCGATGGTCATGCTGAACTGATTAAAACCAACTAGAAATTTAACTTTGCATTACGCAGAAATATTTACTAAGGATTCGTCTTTTGACTACCATAAGCCAAGAAGAGAGCAACGCATCTGAATTTATATTACAGAAAAAGGATGATAAAATCCACTGTGCTGACTATGCTATTTTCTTTCAATAAACCTTGCAAAGTCCGCTACAGTTAAAATGATCAGAACACTTCCAAACGTGCCAACCTGAAGCCCGATAAAATTTAATTCACACTTTTTTTGGATTTATGTCAACCGAAATTGACAAAACCGAGGGAAAATAGCTTGTGCTGATTCAAAATCAGGTTTTGGTCCGTACCAGGTAAATGGCTATAAAACATTGACGCTTTCGGGAGTCTAAATATCGTTAACAATGCATGACTAAAGCTATCTACGTAAAGAAATTAAGTAGTGATATATATTATAGTGCCCCCTGTATATCATGAGTGGTGATTTGACTACAAACAAATTGCAGATTTTTCGTTATAAAGAGTCCTACGGCCATTGATCCTAAGGTCAACTTCTTTTGGGACTAAGCGACCCAAAGAATAAAATTCGGATACTGGTGACTCAAGTATCCATTTTACAGGCCAGTTATACCCGACAAAGGAACCGAGACGATAAACCCCTTCGCCAAGTTTAATTAACGTTACAAATATGAAGATAGTTCTGTTGGAACAGGAAATGGAAATAGCCAGGGAAGTGACACTGACATTGAGCACGTTGAAATCCGCACCTTTATCCCTACTATTTAAGCTTACTGGCCGGACTGTGTCCACCTTAAATGGTTGGCTGTATAATTGAAGCTCATTCACACATATACCTGGTAAACGTATAATACGGAAGGAATGTCGTCGGCATGGGGACGATTGCGTTATTTTTAGATTTAAATTAAATTAAATATTTATATCAATGCTTACAATCCGCTGTAGGCCGTTCGTTATTATTTCAGGTCCAGATCAATTCGTTGCTGCCAGTTTGTCATTGATTAGGCATAGAAAAGCCAATTCAGCAAACACGTGTTTCGGTATCGTATTATCGGGCCAGTACAATTACATGGATAATAAAAACATGAAGAATTGACAGGGTTTATAAGTGTCTTATAGTTAGCAATCATCTTACCTATGTCAGCCACATGGCTAGAATTGCGTGTTTATTCTCTGCACTCTTCCCTCGAACATTGCTTCCATCCCGCCTTAACTAGCCCTATCCTCAATCTCAATTACCTCAATCCACTGATTGCGACCGGGGACCGGCGTAGGACGCTTATAAACCCTGCCAATTCCTTTTGGTTTCATTATCCTTTTAATTGTAATGGCTCGATGATAAGTTAAAAAAACACGTGTTCGCCGAATTGACTTTTTAACTTTGACATGGGAATATTTTCAGAACTTAAATATTCCAAAGATCCCTCGGTGATAAGGAACCCAATAAATTCCTGAAGTTTGACACTAGACTTGTAGAGAAAAACGTGTTGGCAAATTCTTATCGGGGTGTATGGATCAGGGCGGATATCCGAGAAATTACTGGAAAACCTTACGAAGAAATCATATCAATATTTCGTCAGCCGCACTAAAAAGACATGCAAAAAGTCAACTAGAGACAATTAGAGCTGGGATTAAGGAAATTTCTTCGAAACCTGTGCCAGAAAGCTGAAGTACTTGAACGGCTTGAGCATTTGGGGACACTGGAATTTGAGGACTGTGTGCCAACGGAAGAATTAAAAGAATTGTGGTCAAGTGGATCTAATTCCTACAAAGTATTAAAAAAACGAAAACGGAACTGACCGTCCATAACCTTTCTTCAGTTTGCCTTAGCAAGACTCCCTTAAATGTCCAAATGTTTGCAGTGCATAGCGGATTCGGAAGCAGTTAGTGTTGGAATCCAATTTGAGTCTCTTTAGGCAGACCGCCGTTTTAAAACTAACTGAGCCCAGCAAAGTTGATTAGCTTAAGTCGATTCTAAAAATCTGTTGCCGACAGTATCATAGGAGGGCTATAAGGAAAAAACGCCCTTTAACAAGTGCCCATTATGATAGCCTAAGGGCCCTTTGAGAAAACGAAGAACTCTTGTAGGGTTGTACAAAGTTCCCAAAAGCCTAGAAAGATAAGGATTGCCATTCGCCGTAAAAGGTCAGATGATGACAATCCTCAAAGACCTCCATAAAGAAGTTCTTTCGTCTGTAAAAGAATTTGAAAGACTGAGGCCCGTAAGCACGATGATACCGAAAAGGTACCTCATCCAAAAGATTCAGTAACAGGAGCTTCCACTGCGCACAATCTCGGAAATTCGAAACTCATCCTATCACACTAATACCAAATGGGGTATGGGAAAACTTAAGTCACTTGAAAGTTACTCAGATCCTCAAAGTCTGAAAGGCACATTTCAGTTTATTGACACTATACAGAATAAGAAATTTTTTGGACGGAGAATACTCTCGTTAGATGTATGATCAGTGTTTACCAGTGTACCCTAAATGGAAAAATATGACTACCTCTGTGACGTTATTTGGGACACGAAATACCAAATACTTATGCCCTTGAAAACTCTTAGAGAACTGCTGACCCGATGCATGCTTAATTTGCATTACCTCTGTACTGGCAATTTATACGGGTTTAGCGATTGGTTCACCAATTTCACCGTATCTCACAAATGTTTTCATGGCCAACATCGAGAAAACAAGTCCTAAGGACGCCATAGCTGGTCTCGACTTTAATGGTTGGTAAGTGGAAGACATCATCTACCTGACGGACAATTACACCGACACAGACGCCATTGCCCGAAGGGTGAGCAATTAACATCCCTCGCCCACATTGTCTGCAGGGACTAAGCTGGATAACGAAATTGCGTTCCCCAATGTACTTGTACAAAGGCAAGAGGATGGATCTTCCATACTTGGGGTATCACGAAGGAAAATCTGGATGAAACACTTCGTCCATTTTCACAGCTTTGTTCCTTCTAATTTACAGCAATCTTTGATCTACGGACTGAAAGCTAGTGCGTGATGCATCTGTTACTCTGAAACGGTTGAAGCAGAAGGTGCAGGGCACACTTCGTTAACACGGATACCCAGAAAACTTCATCCTTTGAAATATTGGGGAGTGCAACGCAAAGCCTATCATTTCAACTGCAGAAGATAAGGGCGTGTTCATATGACTGCTCATCCTAGTTGATGCAACAAGCGAACTAATAAGACGATATTTGAAGACAGCTTTCACGAGTGCGTTCCCCGCGGTGAACCTATGGATATGCTTTACACACTCTCCCCTCCAACGTGTAGGAGGCAAAGATGGACTCCTGCTCACTCTTGTGGAGCATGTTACAGTGGCTGCATAAAGATGTGCCTGGAAAATGAGAGTTCATGGACACATACCTAACTAACTAAACAACATAACTTCATCAATCTCAAGTTATATTCTCGCCGATCTAGTTGATACTTAATACCACGTTCAGATCAGTTC
>WEDG01011863.1:0-11786 GCA_017591395.1 Schistocephalus solidus | reverse complement strand
GGGCCTTAAATATACAATTTATTTATTTATTTACGTGAACTGTCACTAGTTTTCTACATTCAGGACACCTTCCAAATCTTTTGGGTGCTGACTCTGTTGAAGCTATCTTCGGTTCTGATGGCGTTCCAAGGACTCTGGATCATGTGCCGGTCTTCATGCTGAGGGCAATATTGCTGGCTCTGCAGACCTCGATCGGCTTATTTCTCAGTCGACCGCGAACAGCCGCTCGCCGACATACCTGCTGGTGCAAAATACCGGATCCGTAACACTGAATGGAGAGGTTCTTCACCGGAGACCTGTGTTAATGCGTGCCTGTCCTGAACTTTAATTACTCAATAAGCTGCAGTATTTTCTACTAAAAATACCTTAAACAGCGATCAGGAGTTTTTTTCACTGTCAGCTTGACCCTCTACTGTATATATTTTTTCGACCTTGCCTGTAAACTGGCAATAAATAAATAAATAAGACTCCCTGAAGGACTATCTTCAGCCAACCATTATATTTACTTCAGATTTTAATTTATGTGTACTGTAACACTACACGTTTGATGTAAAATGCTTAACTGTATTTTACTTTTTCTGTAAATAATTGCATTTTTCATTTCGATTGTGCCTTAATAGGGTGAACAAACGGCTACGCCCGTAACCCTCAAAAATATATACAAAAATATCCATTCAAGACATAGTTCAGTTAAGTTCACTGTATTTGAGGGAAATAGGCTTACGCCCTTGAATGGCCGACAACTCGCTGCGAAAAAGAGTATTTACGTAACTCCAGGTGAGATAAGACTCTTCTACCTTTGAGGGAGTTCCCACGCAGATTTCTTTTTCTGGCGAGTGCAAAGAAATTTTCAAAGGGCAGGGCACAGTTACGGTTCCTCAAGATTCGGTAGGTCTGTATGATATCGACTCGGATCTGCCGGAGCTCAAGTCAAAATAGATTAAGCCCATCAAATTTGCATGCGAATGATAAATTTAATTAGGTCTTTCATAGTTTTCGTTGCTCTTTTTGAACCCTTTCTAGCCACTTGCAATTTTTTTCAGCCAGGGGCACCATGCCTGTATTAAATTTTTCATTTGCGAACAAAATAAAGGATCCATACACTTTTCCAAATAGTTCTAAATTATTATCTATGAAAGTTCTTTTAAAAGCGAATAGGATCCTGGTTACCTTTTCAGCTAACCTGAGGCAATGAGAGGAGGGTTTCAAGGATGACAGATTGGTGATTCCTAGGTCTTTTTGTTCAGGTTCATTTGATGAGCGCCTGTTGCTAGGGACGTATTGAGTGACATCTTCCGTGGCCCTCTCTCTGTTCATTCTGAGCTGTAGTATGACACACTTCTGAAGATTTAACCTCAGGAGCCATTTCGCGGACCATTTATCCATGTGGTTAAATACTTTTGGCAGGGTCGCTTCGTCATATATAGCTAATGGCTCGCCATACCTTGATGTCATCTACAAACACGACTACATTGCAGAACAGTGCATTCAGGCAAAAATTGACAAAAAAATAAAAATAACGATGGCCCGAGCGCAGAAACCTAAGTTACCCACTTTAACTGGCACTGGAATGGAGTTCACATTTCCGATGTACACAGCTTGCGATCGGTCGATTAAGAAGTCTCACATCCTGTTTACTAAGTGCCCTTTTATCCCAGATTCTCGCATCTTAGATAATATCTTACCATGAGGGCACAATATCAAAGGCTTTTTTGAAGTCAAGGTTAAAAAACATCGATCCTTGTGCCTTTGTCTAACGACCAGGACCACTTCTCAATTGAATAGAGCATATTGGTTACAAATGAGTGGTTTTGACGGAGGTCATGTTGCACACCGCTGAAGAAGTCATTTTCTTTGAGGAATCGCATAGTTGCTCGTTGAATAATTTATTGTATAACGTTGAAAAAAACGCATATGCATTGCTTATGGACCCACTCTTGTGGATGGGATATACATTTGCCACCTTCCCATCAGAGAAAAGACTGCATTCAGCAAATGAAGACTAGAAAATATGTGCGAGCGGTCCGGATAGTTGGCAAGTGAGCTGGCATTTGTTCTGAACCTGGAGATTTACATTCCATAAGCACAAGAATTTCCTTTCCCTCACATAGTCTCCTGTGAAATTGATGTTTTCCATACCTGCTTCGTTTATTCCGGTAGGGAGGTCAACCTCGGTGAAATCCATTTTATCGGTGAATTTTGATGCAAAAAAACCACTTTGGTGCTCTGCCTTATCTCCTTTTTCGAAAATGTACACATTGTCTTCTCCTTTTAATCCTTTGACCGTCTCTTTTTTCTTTAGGCTGCCATTGATGTAAATGAAGAGCATTCTTGGCTTATATACGACTCGTTCTTAAATTCATTTTTCATACTGCCACCGCAATCTACAGATAGTTGACCTTACCTGGTTCCGCTTTCGGTAGAACTCTTCGTAGTAAAAGGAATCCATTCAGTGGGTGACAGGATCGAGATCCATGATGCCAATTAGACGTCAGAAATTAATTCGTGGGGGCCTATTGAGCTCTTCGTCAATTTTCAAGGTAGGATTTTTTTCACTATCTAGTTTCTAGTTCACGTTTAATTTCAAAACATCGCTAACTATTGCCCTAACAGAAAAAATCTGCCTAAATTATTACATCTTTGTGCATTTTATCTGCACATATTGTCAAAATTCTATTTCGGCACTAATGTTTGTTTCGAATGTACCTTCCCGGCGCTAACCAAATATAAATTCTAAAAACATTTGCTTCATCAGTACTGTATCTGATTGGTTGCCATATCTTGATATGGTCTGCAAACATGACTCCCATTCTGTCCAATCCATTCATACAATCATTGACATAGATTTGGAAAAATTAATGGTCCAAGAATGGGGCCCTGAGGTTCACCACTCACAACCGGCACCGAAATTGATTTCGTATTGCCAATGCACAAGGACTGTGATCGGCCTATCAAGATTTTTCTATCGAATTGAGTAAATTCCCCTGTTTCCACATTTTCGCACTTTGTAGAGTAACCTACGTTCTGGAACACTATAAACGACTTGTTTGAAGTCGATGTAGATGACATAAACGCTGATGTCTTCATCTTCTTACCGGAAAACAAAATCCGAATCAATTTATGCATCTAGCCGACCGCGAAGCTCATGTAGAAGTCAATGAATGTTGACGCTGCACACCGGTCTTAGGCAGCAGTTCGCCATCTGCCAACACAAAATAAGCAGGATTTGTCACGTGGAGACGTGGCAACAATTTTCTACATGATTTATTGTCTAAAATATCATGCCAAGAATGGTGGCACGCTTTTCAAGCGTGGATGGTCTCCAGTTCACCGATTGAGGTTTAATGTGAATCAAGGATACTGTGCACATACGTCTCAATTGCCTGGTCAGTGGAAATATCAGGAGATACTTTCTATTCCAAGTACTTAACATAGACTAAGGGTTCCCAAGCATGAAATAACAAAGTCATTTATAGGATGATCGATGACACGCAGCACCTATGTATACGGTAGTTTCCTTACCTCATGCAATGTCAACCAAAGTTCTAACGCGCTTTATATTCGAACGAAATACTTAAAACTGTTTTTGTATTGATTATCCTGCAGCCTAACATCAAGATATTTCAGTCACGGCAGGATGACGGTTTTTGAATTAGCCTCTTTCTAATCGCCTGTTGAATGTATGCTCTGTAGAAAATGGCTATTTAAGTTGCATGTATTTTTCTCATTGCCTTTCACTGTCCTTATAAATTCAAATATATTTTATATAAAATATCCACAAACAGATCCTTTCTTCTACTCCTTTAGTTACAAATTGCATCTAAAGAGTCCATCTCTTCAAAATTAAAACAGCTATCAACGTGCCTAGGAAAATAGACAAACAGTTATCCTAAGGTATCACCAGCACCGTGAAAGTGACCCAGTGACATGACCTTTACGTGTCCATTGAGTTACTTTAGAATGGTCGATGGAAAACAATGAAGTAAAGGCGTAAAGGCATTCCCCATGGACGCGCACAACTTATGAAAAGACCTGGATTCAAAAAGCCCAATTTCAGGCCCCCTGTGAGCTTTTCGTGCAACGGGCGTGTCAGAGGAATTTGCAGTGTTTGAGGGCTCCAAAAAGATGTTTGAATATCAACTACCGGGCACACTGTTGGAGAGCAAGTTAGGTACATTAATAAGGGCACAAACGATTACTGCGATTCAATCTTCCTTTGGAAAATCGAGGCTTGACCACTCAGATACAAAGGTTGAACTTGTGTATCTCTTGCCTGGCTTGCTGAACGCGCAGTTTTAATGGGTGATCTCGGAGGCTGTTCGATACTTTTTTTTAATCTTGAACAGTCCAGGGTCTCCAGTCTTGTAAAGTTTATTTCACATGCAGACTCACGAAAGTTCGACAAATCTTGGGAAAGATCCTCTTATCGAAATCCACAAAGGCTCGCTTAATGGCGTGCAATACAGACTTTGCGTTATTCGCCACTCTACAGCAAATATGGAGAAAGTTTCGGAGGAATTCCTCGTCAGCACACCGAGGTCATTTGAGGTTGCCATGTCTCGTAAAGCTGCACAGATGAGAAGGTGACTTTTACTGTTTGTGGATCCGGCTAGATTGCCTAGGCAACGTATCGTACACTTTTGACTCTGAATTGCAGAAGCCAACGATTTGACTACTCCTCATGCCGACTAAGGTTTATTAGCAGTCTGTCTTCGTCGGAAGGGCATTGGATGACACTCCATTCCAGTCGCAACGATCTTTGTTGGTATTGTTATACTGGATTAAGGTGTCTCACAGTTTTGACTACACAAGCTATCTCGCGTATTTTGCATGCTCTTGTGGGAATGCTGAGGAGAACTGTTGGTTTATAACCAGTCAAATGGAGCCATACTTACTCTTACGAAGATCTCAGCGTAACTTTTGAAAACACAGGGATCGTTGGTACAACCTGAATTCACGAAATTTGTAAGCTGCATCTGCGTCTGGTAGAATTTAGTTTCAAAGGACGTAAAAATCCCACGAGGTTTAGTATTTGAGTTCAGCTTTGAAGAGGTGGATCGAAGCCTCAGTCAGCAATCTCCCTAAAAATTTTTGCCTTGGCACATTTATATGCATTCCTTATAGCTGCATTATTTCTAAATTTGATAGTAAACCTTGGAAGTCAGGTATTTCACTTAAAACAAACTCCCCATTTTGAACACTGCTGTACAACAATACAACCAAAACAAAGTTAAAGTGGTTACGGAAAAGAGGACTTTGGTTTAGGTTTTTTCCTTTGTCCCAAGGAGGCTGATGACACCCAAGTAGTATATCAATAAACATATTTATTACTGGATCGCCGAAGCCAGCCAAGCCTTCTGACGCGTGCAGAAAATCGGCTAAAACCGACATCACCTCCACCTCAGCATCAAACTCAAAATGTACAATGCTGTCATCTTGCTAACTCTGCTCCATTGAGCGAAGACGTGAAAGGTGTAACAAAAGCGAGCACGGAAGCTCAAAAACTTCCATCCCAGCTTCCCCCGCAGTATAGTAAGGCTAAGATGGTAAAACAGGACTTCGGACACAGAATTGTTTGCACTTACAAGCCTCCTTAGAATCTTCGCCCAGATGAGACAGCTGAAACTGTGCTCCATTGGCCTTCTCATGTGGATGGACGACGAGAAACTCCCCACATAACTCTTCTAGGAAGATGTCACCACGGGTTCTCTTCGACGCTAAAAGGAAACTCTGAAGACTTTCCTGAAGCAACTGCAGATCAAACCTGCAAACTAGGATGACCTTGCCCGAAACCAACCAGCCTGGAGGAAGACAGGGAAGACACAAGCAGCAATCTATGAAACTAACCGGATCACCACCGCCAAGTCCAATAGGGCGGCACACGAGGTTCACGTGCCCCCAACCATTACTACGAATGCATAAGGACTCTTACCATGCCCACACTGCCAACGCAATTTCTGCACGCAAATCGGCCAGAGCGAACACCGTACGCAATGCAACAACAATCCGACAACATCAACTGCTTTACCCGTGAAAATCCCCCCTGCCAACACTGCGATGCCAGTCACCTGCGTCCTCTCCCGCCTCCGGTCTTCTTGACTCTGTCTTGACACCGGGCTCAGGTGGGGGAGGACCTACATGCTCCAGCTGATAATGCTACCGTGGAGACACGATGGGGTCAACTGCGAAATGTCATCCAGTCCACCGCCCTCGAAGTCCTCGGACGCGCACGTCGTCAACAACAGGACTGGTTTGACGACAATGACGCCGACATCAGCAACTTACTCGCAGAGAAGAATGGACTACACAAAGCCTACATGGACCTTCGGACTGACGCCACCAAAAGCATCCTTCCTCAGATACCGGCGCATTGTACAGCAACGGCTGCGGGAGATGCAGGATGCCTGGATGATCAGAAAGGCTGAGGAAATCCCGGGGTATGCGGACCGCAATGAAATGGAAAAACTTCTTCAAAGCCATTAAGGCCATCTAAAGCCCGTGTATCAAGGGGACCGCACCACTGCTCAGCTCTGACGGCACAACACTGCTGACAGAGAAATCCAAAATTCTGAAGCGCTTGTCCGAGCACTTCAGAAGTATCCTTAATTGCTCATCAGCGCATTCCGATGCTGCCATTGACAGGCTCCCTCAAGTGGACACGAACAATGACCTGGATCTGCCGCCTTCCCTACCAGAAACCATCCGGGCCGTGCAGCAGATTTCCAGCGGTAAAGCAGCGGGATCCGACGCAATCTCACCGGAAGTCTACAAGCACGGTGGGCCCCGGCTGATGGCAGAACTCACAACACTCTTCCAGGAGATGTGGCACCAAGGACAAGTGTCTCAGGATTTCAAAGACGCGACCATCGTCCCTCTCTACAAACGGAAGGGAAACCGGCAACTCTGTGATAATCACAGAGGCATCTCGTTGCTCAACATCGCCGGGAAGATCTTCGCCCGTATCCTTCTCGATCGTCTGAACGGTCACCTAGAGCAGGGCCTGCTCCCTGAAAGCCAATTTGGCTTCCGCCGACACCGCGGATCAACCGATATGATCTTTGCCGCCCGCCAACTACAATAGAAGTGCCAGGAGATGCGAACTCACCTATACACTACCTTCGTGGATTTAAACTAAAGCCTTTGACACGGTGAATCGTGACGGACTGTGGAAAGTCATGCAGAAATTTGGTTGTCCTGAGCGGTTCACGCACAGGGTGCGTCAGCTTCATGACGGGATGACGGCGCGCGTTACTGACAACGGGACGGTATCCGAAGCATGCGCAGTGACCAACGGAGTGAAGCAAGGCTGCGTACTGGCCCTTTTCAGTCTCATGTTCTCGGTTATGCAGATGGACGCCTACCATGATGAACAGCCTGGGATCCGCATCGCCTCCAGAACTGATGGACAACTTCTCAACAGTCGGCGTATGCAGGTTTCAACGCGAGTGTCTACGAATACAGTCCATGACTTGCTCTTCGTGGACGACTGCGCCCTTAACACTGTGACGGAGGAGAACATGCAAGGAATATGGACCTCTTCGCCGAAGGTTGCGCCTTTTTTTGATTAACAATCAGTACAGCCAAAATGGTTGTCATGCACCAGCCGCCACCCAGCGCGGAATACAATGCTGCTTGAATCAATGTCGACGGTGCTCAACTCAAAAACGTGGAAACATTCGCTTATCTATGAAGCACGATGTCGCGCAACACGAGAATCGATGACGAGGTTGCCCAACGGATCTCCAAAGCTAGTCAGGCCTTCGGCCGGCTGCAGGCTTCCGTGTGGAATCGCCATGGTATTCACCTGAGCACCAAACTGAAGATGTACAAGGCCGTCATCTTGATGACACTCCTTTACGGAGCGGAAACCTGGACCGTCTACTCGAACCAAGCCAGGAAGCTGAATCACTTTCATCTCAGCTGCCTCCGCAGAATACTGAAGCTGATATGGCAAGACAGGATCCCGTACACGGAAGTCCTGGAGCGGACCGGAATCCTCAGCATCCACGCCATGCTGAGGCAATTGCAGCTGCGATGGAGCGGCCACCAGGTAAGAATGGGCGACAAGCGACTATCAAAACGACTTTACTACGGAGATGTCGCTACGGGTTCTCGCCGGCAGGGAGGTCAAACACGACGCTACAAGGACACTTTGAAGAAATCTCTGAAGCAACTTCAAATCAACCCGGTGTCCTGGGAGGACCTCGCCCAGGATAGACCGGCATGGAGAAGATCAGTGAAGACTGAATCAGCAATTTATGAGGCCACCGGATCGCCGCCGCCAAGGCCAAAAGAGCGGCACGAAAGTCACCAGCGCCCCGGACCAACACCGCCAATGCCCAGGCCCTGCCAACATGCCCGCGCTGACAACGCATCTTCCGCGCGCGAATCGGCCTGGTTTGACATCTTCGGACGCAATGCACCAACAATTTGACAATTCCAATTTCTACGCCAACTTCTGCCAACCCTCCTTCTGACTCCCCCACCCTCACTCCTGGCATCAATTCCATTATTCCCGCCATCATAGAGACCACATCCATCTACTCATCGCCTGTTACCCCCACCAGCGCAACCACCACCACCCTCGCCTTCACTACACCACCACCATCAGCGACCGCACATTCAACTCACGCATCGGCCTGGTCGGTCACTTGCGAAAACATCGTACAGAGACCGGTGAGCCAGTGCCTGGAGCACCATCACAGGGCAGAAATCGTCGCCTCCACTGCCCTCACTGTCCTCGCGCATTCACTCATCGCCTGGGCCTAAACGGTCAAATGCGCATCCATGACAGCGAAATTCACCGCAATGCCGACAACGCCGATACTCCATACACACCCTCCGATCCTGCCATTCTTACCGCCACCGCCACCCCCACTACCATGAATGACTCCCCCAGCCTCTGACTCCTGCCCACACTGCGCCCACAAATTCAACTCACACATCGGCTTGATTAGTCTCCAGTGAATCCATCGCACGGAGGCTGGTGAACCAGCGCCTGGGGCTCCGACAAAAAGTCGACGTGCCCGCCTCCACTGCCTTCACTGCTCCCGCACATTCACACACCGCATGGGCCAATTCGGACACATGCCCATTCACAAAAACCTGCGGTAAACCACCGGAGGCTTAGCTACATCAGCGAACACTACCTACACCAATACCTCGAAAACACCCTCACAATCAGATTTGCCAGAGTATATCACGGTCTCCTAGAAACCGTGGCTGGGAAGTCTGCCAATCTGACGATTCCAACAGACCACGCCGTTGGCTCAGTGTATGTTCTGTGTGTGTCGAGTGGCTGACCAGTGGACTGGGAGTCAAACGGCGATGGCTGCTCCATATCCCCTGAGTTAGTGAATCCTGGTGTGTGCGTTATGGGGGCCAGGTCGTGCTGTGGCGCGCGAAGACGGGTACGCCGATCCGTCAGCCAATGCGCCCACTCCCACATCAGGCAACTGACCGGCTCGGACAGTGGTCTGATTTTGGGGATGGGGAGAGAATGAGGTCGAGAGCTAAGCGAATTTCCCTCACTATAAAAAATCTGGCGCGCTTGAAACTTTCACGGTGCGCTTAAAGCCGTGGCTTGGAAGGTTGCCAACTGACGGGATAACTTGGACTGCATGGTCAGCACAATGTGTGTTTTGTGTGAAGTGGCTGTCTGGCGGACTGAGAGTCAGGCTGCCATGGCTCCTTCTTAATGTGGTCTTTATGGCACTCCCACTCTTTGGGATCCGAACCAGATGTGGTGGTACGCCCAGGGGCGGCTCCGGCCGCGCCAGCCACCTGTGCCCTCTCCCATCTCCGGTCTTCTTGCCTGTGTCGTGAGACCGGGCTCAGGTTGGGGAGGAGAAGAGTCTGTGGTAACATTAACCGCCGCGTTTGGAAGGTTGCCAAATGAAAATTACACTCAGACCTCGCGGTTTGTCCAATGTGTGTTGTGTGGAGTGGCTGACTGTTGGTCTGAGAGTCAGGCTGCGATGGCTCCTTCTTAACTTGACCTCTGGCTATCTCACACATGTGAGATGTAAGTCGTTCAACCCCCTGTTGTGTGAAATCCTGGTGCTTGTGTTTGGGGGACCAGGTCGTGTAAGTAGTACACGTAGACGAGTTCAGCAGCAGCTGCGCCCACTTCCACATCAGACAACTGACCGGCTCGGAAAGCGGAGTGACTGGGGGGTGGGAAAGAGAGTGAGGTTGACAGCTCAGCGCATGTTCCTCACTATAAACAATCTGACGCGCTTGAAACTATCACGGTGCGCTTAAAGCCGTGGCTTGTAAGGTTGCCAACTGACGGGATAACTCGGACCGCGTGGTCAGTCCAATGTGTGTTTTGTGTGGAGTGGCTGACTGGCGGACTGAGTGTCAGGCTGCAATGGCTCCTTCTTAATGTGGCCTTTATGGCACTCTCACTTTGTGTGATCCCAGCCAGGTGTGGTGTTACGCCCAAGGGCGGCCCCGGCCGCGCCAGCCACCTGCGTCCTCTCCCACCTCCGGTCTTCTTGACTCTGTCTTGACACCGGGCTCAGGTGGGGCAGGAGGAGAGAGTGTGGTAGATGCAGCGCAAGTCTACTATCAATTTAAACTAAATCACGTGCAAGTCACCGTCCCTGCTCCACTTTCCAATGGAGCATACGGTGGACATCGTCGGACTACAAGGGCGAACTGTCGTCGTCGTGTGTGGGTGGGTCTCCGGTGGGAAGTTGGGGGTACAAGTTAGAGGTAGCACTACACAGATAGCATTTGGTCGCTCCATTTGTCTCGTACAGGTGGTGAATGCTCCTGTGGCCGTCTCTAACTGGTACCCAGCTCTCACCTCTGGCTCCTCGAAGCTGATACTTCCCAGCGTTCACACCCCGGGTAACTGCCACGACCGGCGGGCTAAACCAGGTGACGGTCTCCTGTGTTGTGTGTGTCTTCACACCCGGTACGTCTGCTCTCTTCCCGTGTTCTTGCCCTATCCCGTCCTCCCTGCACTTCCTCCTCTCCTTTTCCCACCCAACTCCCCTCTCCCCTCCTACTTATCCTCCACCCCCTCCTCTCTCCTCCTCTTCTTACTCTTGCTTCTTCCCCTCCTTTTCTCCCTCTATCCTAACCCTTCCATCCTTCACCACGGTCGAAAAGTCCTACGACGAGGGTGACATGCAATCACATAGGCGGCCCAGGCGAATCGGTCGTTCTCTCACTAACCCAAATCGTGACCCATAGTGGAGTTCGGTAGTCACCTGGGTGACTAAGCAGCCCTTTAAAGGGATAGCCCTGCATACCCCCTCGCGGGGGAGGGGGCTAGTAAAGGTGCCCTAAACAAATGCTGGGTCTCACGACAGCTGCAGCAGACCGTGGCTAGCAGACTGCAATTACATGCGGTTGGAAAACTCTAAAAAATATCAACAACAACTCCTCTCCCAATCCCTTCAACCGTACCCTTCGGGGTACCCTCCGGACTACTCGTGTGAGTCCACTCACACCAGCAGCCTGGAATATTCGTTCCCTTTTAGACAAGCGGAGGAACAACCGACTGGAACGGAGGACGGCGCTAGTCGCTCGGGAACTGGCACGCTACAAGGTTGAAATTTCTGCTCTCAGCGAGACCCGATTCTCTGAACAGGGTCAACTGGAGAAGGTGGGTGCCGGCTACACCTTCTTCTAGAGGGGCCGACCAAAGGCAGAGCTAAGCGACGCTGTTGTCGCCTTTGCCATTCAGAACGGCATCGTGAGACGCCTGCCCTGTCTACCGCAGGGTATCAATTATTGCCATTTGAGCCTCCGCCTGCCTCTTCGGAGAGACA
>WEDG01011862.1:0-28684 GCA_017591395.1 Schistocephalus solidus | reverse complement strand
GCCCAAAAAAATATGTTAAATAGCTGAGGTAGAGTGCATTACGAGATGATATAGTGAAGAAAAAAGGCTCTTAGGAAAATAGAGCTGCACTCGTGAATTTTCAAGTTGGTAACACCAATCCCTCGTCAGACGAAACGAACAGATGAGAAAATGAAATAGTCAGATGACCAGATGACTCCATATTTAATAATCTAAATGATCTCCGTATTGCACGTGCATATTGTCTCTCAAAAGTGCACAAAGCATGTGTGCTATTGATGAATGATGCTATTGATGTGCTATTGATGATGATGTGCTATTGGTTGAACCGGCACCTGAAGCACCTCACCGATGAATCACAATACAGCATTAAAAATTTCTCAGGCATTCCTCCAGAAGATCCAAGGCCTTAAAGTAAGTCCTGATGAGTGTATTCTATCATTTGACGTGGGCGCCCTCTTTTCTTCAATACCATATATATACAAAATATATTTCACCTCATGCCGATAGAATAACAGTCAAAGCTGCTCAGAGTTGCGGCTTTATTTATTATAATTTCTACCTTCCTGAAATTAAATGAAGACTTAATCGTACGTTTGTCAATCTCTTTCGAGAATTGTTCTACCCCTTCTTCGGTTTAATGAACGAATCTTGCAGAACAGCAATTGAAAATGTCCGAAGACATTTCACAAAAACTCCTGTATTCGACTCTTGAAAATATTTCCTACTCAACTATAGGCCAGTTGACAAACCTAAAATTCCTTTGCTGTCAGGAGACTGGAAGCACGCTTTGTCTCGTTTTTTGACTAAATAATAGCTAAAATCTCCCCAAGCTTTCTGTCAGTACCTCCTTTAGTCTTATTTATAACCTAAGAAATTCTGCACTAATTATATCTCTTCCTGCATCCTCCACATCTAAACGCTCTGTATTCTTTATGCTTCGAGTTATAGCTTTACTTTGAATAACTTGCCAATTTAAATTAGGTGGTTTGCTAGTCTATCTGCGTTCAAGTGAAAACTGCACAATTTTCTTAACATTGATTCTAATAACCTTTTATTTTCCTCATCTTTTCTGAGCAGGTTTCTCCATGATTCGGAGTAAGGACCATGAGAAATTTCAAAGAGCTTCTTGAATCTCTTTTTCTCTACCAAGAGTCCTCCAGGAACTATTATGTCTCCTTATACCACCAGTTATTCAATAAATGAAAGTCATTTGGGCGTACACAGTCAATAATGCTCCCGTTTCGTTGGATACTCACCATCACCAGAGTTCAATTATGGATCCTGAGATGCTGAGGCCTCAAGTTCACTGACGCATTTTAACAACATTTTGTTTCATGCACCTGTAGTGCTCAAGAACGACGCATATCGACGTTTCATTTATCTCATTCTTAAATGTTGCTGGAGTATAAGCCTACTCTACCACATGACCTTATTTTCCGAAGCTGTTTTTTCTCCTACCCGCTCTTCAGAAATGAAGGCCTATTGAACTCTGCCTCCATTCTCATGGTAGAGGTTTATTTAACTGCCTATTTTCTAGTTCAAAACATCACTAACTATTGCCCAAACAAGACAAGTTCTGCCTCCATCATTAAATATTTCAACGTTTTATCCGCACACATTGTAATAAGTTTATTTCAGTTCCAATGTTTGTTTTGACAGTGCCTTCCCGGCGGTTACCAAATATAAATTCTACCTACCGATATATTTGGTACACGGAAAATGTTATTTCGCTATCAGGAACACTGCCCAACAGCCAGGTTTCGGTTACTGCTATCACATCCGGAGATACTTCGGTAAGGCGAATTCTTAACTCGTCAAGTTTCGATAAAAGGCTTTGAGCATTTGCGTACAAGCAATTTAATTTTGCACCAGCTAAACTTCCTGTTGCGTTTGGCAATTTTAAAGGCCTTACTGCGTCCCCTCTGATGTCAAGCTCGGATGCCTGTTCCCTTGCTTAATTCGTTCCGGTAACTCTTGTTTCTGCAGTGAGAACGCTGAGCATTACTGACTTACTTCTGTTAACTCTTTGGGCAATTTGTTCCCTGATGGTTTGGACGTTAGTGGACTGTCTGCCATCGTCCTTAACAAAATTGGTTAGTTCAACGGAGAAGACGTATTCTTTTGAATTACCTTCCCTTGAAGATAGCCTGATTTTATTTGCCATCCTTCAGTCTTGATTCTAGTTCCGAGGCGAATTCCCAGCGTTACAGCCATTCCGTAGGGAAGTAGTCCGGTTGAAAAAAACCTCTTTTTGTGAGTGAGGGAGGTTGGTTTTAGGTAAAGGATCGCCTTGATTTGGGTTTTTCTCTCTAGCATTATTTTAAGAGGTCGCGATCGCGGCGTCCCTAGGCTGTCTTCACCCTCTTTGCATATCCGGAATGCTTTAAGAACTTTTAACTTCCCTCCTGGTTGGAGCAACTGGCTTAAGAGGCCATGAAACGAAGCCAGATCTTCAGCGGCACGGTCTTCAGTGACATGGTCTTCAGGTCGGACTGCAGTTGATTCGTGCAAACCCTGAATAACTTAACACTGTTGCCGATCCCAGTTCTCCGGAATTTTGATTTCTTTTTAATTCTCCTTAAGAGCACAAGAACGCTGAACCAAGCCCTCATTGGGATTTCATCTACCTCTTACCATACTGTCATCTGAAGAATCCAAGGAATCCATCGGAGTTTTTTTGACTTCATACTCCTGTTTTGGTGTTTTCGCATTGCAGATTGACACGCGTTTGTTTCCTGGGATTCAGCTACCGGCTTTTTAGAATACCCAAGGTAACTAGAGGTGATTTGTGGTTCGCTTCGGTCGTCTTCCTTTTAATTCAGAGACTGCGTTGTTGTTATCCAGTCGTGATGTGTATTTGCGTAAAAACATCGAGAATCTTTACAAAATATTTTGGTACTTTTGGTGTTTTGGTCAGTGCCTTTTTAACTGTGGTATTGCAAACCGTATTTTGTCTAGCATTGTTCTCTTACAACATCTACCTTAAGTCTGCAAGCTATTTTTCCAGTTTTTGAACTTTCAGTAAAATATAAGAACATCCAATACACGATTCATCCTCGTAGCCGACGGGTTTTTGTTGCCATTACGCTTTTTGCGCGCTTTGCTGGTACTTGCTTGTAAGTATAAAATGATCGAAGGCCATTCGCGGATGTTGAAACCAGCTCAATAGGCTGTCCTTTAAAAGAAATAAAATATATGGTTACGCTGCTAGATAACAATTGCTTTGAGTCCATGAATTTTAAAAACTGCATAAAAGTATGTGCTCTTTCGAGCCCATAACGAAAACTTCCGAATGGGTTTTCATTATGGCGAGATTTTAAAGTGGTAGGCCTGCCTTGTGGGTCCTTGCGGGTGAACATCCGCAGCAATTCTGTCACGTAACCTATGTGTCTATAATCCTCCTTGTTATTCCGGCAATTAAAGTGAGGTCTGTGAGCTCATTGAAAAAGTTGCAGAAGCTACGATGTCAAAATAATCGTAGGAGATTGTGATTTGCAAGAAATCGACTAGCATGCAAATACTTCTTCACCACAATTTGAGAACTAGATGAACACGATTTATTTTTCAAACATGTCTCAATTAGTCAGCTCAGTAACTCAAAAAAGTTTGTATTTTAGATTTGATTTTACTAATTGCATCCATCCTTTGCTTATGAATTTCACTCAAAACCTTTTTACAAGTGATCATGCTTGAATTCATTGTTGGTTTCCAGTCTCCTCCTCTGTAAAGCCAGAAATAAAACGTATCTATTTTTGATTTTGCTTATGTTAACAAAGAATTAGTAAACAATTTTATAAGCACTCTGGATTGGCAAAACTTCAAATAATGATCCAGGTATTTTCAACGATACATTACAAGGCCTACCTGAAGGCCTCCCCAATTTCATTCCACAAAAGACCATTTTATCAAATGCTGCTTCTTCCAAGGTGCCACAATTTCTTCAAAATCAGCTTAAAAAATCAGGAAAGCAGCTTTAGGGTCCTTCCATAAGGTTGTTTTCGGTCCACTGTCGATACAAACATTGGTACCAAAATAAAATTATTGCAATGTGTGCAGATAAAATTTTTGAAATATTTAATAATGTAGGCAGAACTTGTATTGTTAGGGCAAATATTAAGCAATGTTTTAAAATAGAAAAATAGGCAGTGAAATAAACCCTTATCATTAAAATGGAGGCAGAGTTCAAAAGGCCTTCATTTTCGAAAAGAGGGTAGGAGTTAAAACTGCCTCGGAAAATAAGGTAAGGGGCTAGAGCAGGCTAACTGCAGTACCATTTCAAAATGAGCTAATTTGACGTCGATATTCTTCATTCTTGATCACTAAGGCGCATGAATCAAAATTCTCGCGAAAAGGCGTCAGTGAACTTGAGGCCTCAGCATCCCAGGATCGATAATTGAATTCTGTTGATGGTAAGTATCCATCGAACTGGGAGACTTATTGACTGTGTACGCTCAAATTACTTCCACCTATTGAATGACTGGTAGGATAAGGAGCCCTCCTGGTTCCTGAGGGACTCGAAGTAGAAACATATTTTCAATAAGGTCCCTTACCTTACCCATGTTCCTATCCCCGAGTCACGGAGACAGCTGATCATAAAAGATGAGGAAAAGAGAAGGTTAATAGAATAAGTGTTAAGATGAATGTTTAGTCTTCGCTTGAATGTAGATAGAATATTCAACGACCTAATTTCAATGGACAACTTATTCCAAAGAAGCTATACCTAGAAGCAAAAAATAGAGAGCATTTACATGTGGAGGATGCAGGAGGAGGCATAATTAGTGCAGAATTTCTTAGGTTATAAGGAAGACTTACCGGGGTAAGGACAGAAGGCTTGGGGAGATATGAGCTATTATTTAGTCGAAGAAGGAGACAAAAGCCTGCTTCCAGTCTCGTGACCCAAAGAAATTTTCCTTTTATCAGCTGGTATCTAGGTGAGTAGGAAGTATTCGAAAGAGTCGGATAAGGAGTTTTTTGTGAAATGTCTTTGGACATTTTCTAATTTTGAACTGCTAGATTCGTTCATTAAACCGAAGAAAGGGTTGAAAATTTTCCGAATTGAAATCACCAACATGCGATAAATTCTTAATTCAATTTCAGAAAGGTAGAAATTATAATGAATAAAGCTGCAAATCTGAGCAGCTTTGGGCATAATTCTATCGGCATGAGGCGAAAGATCTAATTTATTTGTGTTCTTGATGGAGGAGAATTCAGTCATTTGATCAGCTATGTATGATCTCTTATAAAGTCAGTAAGGGGACACGGAAATCCTATAGCCTCTAGTTTGGCTAGAAGTCATCTATGATGCACTTTATCGAATACCTTACTAAGATCAAAAAGATAATAAATACAGATAGATGATCATTACGAAGAGACGTTAGTTGATTTAGAAAAGGTATGTTGCAGGTGTTGCAAGAGTGGTCCGGTAAAAACCATGTTGGGAGGATTTGAGAATTTGACTTATTATGCAAACATCCGTAATTTGTTTTGAAATTAGTTTTTCAAAGAGTTTAACAAAAGAGGGCGTTTTACGAACACCGCGATAGTTATGAATGTCGGAGTGGCAACCAGATTTATAAACTGGAATTATAACAGAAGTTTTTCCAATAATCGGGGACTAAACCGTTTTCGAAAAATACTGAGAATAATTCTACTCAGTAAAGGTGGAACATCTCTTAGCTGTTTAAAAAGTGAGTTTTTAATGTTATCAATTCCAACCGACTGTGAAATTTTAAGGCGAGAAATTAAGGGTTTTTAGATGTGAATGTGAATTTGAAAGCAGAGTGTTTGAGGGAGTAAGGTTAGTTTAATGGTAAAGTGGTTGGCAAAATCGAATTTAACAATTCTGCTCTGCTCAAATCCTCTGTAATGAAATCTTTGTTACGGACAAGTAAAGGCTGCATGACATTCATACGCTTAGCCGTCGACCAAACATTGAAGACTTGAGCAACAGATTTGGAAGAATTGTCATCACTTAGTGCCTGAGACTCCCTATACCTATCTCACGTGAGCCTTTTTTTTAAGGCTTAATCAAATATTTGTGTCCTCCTTAAGTGAACTGCCAAAGAGCATTTAGGCGGGTCGTAAAGTTGCTTTCGTAATTTCTCAAGTCTGTTTTGGAGGAAATGTGGAACAGTAGAAGAGGCTGTATTTATATTCAAAATATAAAGCAGAAAAAAACCTTGATTTGTTTCTGTAAGGCTCTGCAATGGCTTATAGATAAAGTTAGGATCGTTGATTGGACATATGCTATGGCAATCTAGAGTAACGTAATTGTAGAATTAGATAACGGGGTCCCTGTTACGCGTCTTTCTTCTAATGTAATTGTAGAATAACTTCAGATTTTCCACTGCACGGTGCAACAGATCTTTTTCGGAGTCTTGTCGTGTCCTGAGGATAAGCCGTTTAACTTTGTTTCTTTGTGCCTTGTTTGCTTTTACTGAAACAGGATTCTCATCAGCGAGTGATTTCTTCTAAAACCTCCGCTTTTTATTTATTTCATTTTTCAACATTTGACTCAGCCACTGGGGTCTGTTATCCAGTCCCTTTTGGTAAAAATCGGACAGTGGTTGCTGAAGAGAATATACAATAACTCACTGAACCATTCCCAATTCTCTGTCCCATTGCCGAAAAAAGCTGATACACAGTTGATGTTGTTGAGTTAAGTCCTCATTTGAGCAAACTCACCACACGAAATCTTTCTTCTTAATCTGTTGGGCGGTTCAGGCACCGACAACATTGAATAACCCCAGTGAACTACGTTGTGATCACTCCGACCTAGGGGAGGTAGACATCGCACCCCATCAATACTTTTTAGCGATAACGTAAGCATCAGGTCAAAACAGTTTGACTGCTGTCCCTGCCACACCCTCAGTGAGCAGTGCATTGAAGTCGCCACTAATAAAGACGGCAGATAGAAAGGCAAATCTTTCTAACTCTTCTAACAGGCGGCGTCGGTCTCAGAGTCACCTGTTGGTGGTCGGTAAACGCTCAGGACTTCAAGGCTGTGTGATCTCAGTACCTTTATAGTGAGCAAAATAGTTTCAGAGCTGCATGCAAACTTTTCTGTTTTTTCTGACACAAGGAGTTCATGTTTTACGTAGGTAACAACGCCTCCTCCCTGACGCCCTTCCTGGTCTGTTCTTAATAGCTGGTAGCCAGGCATAGTTAAGTCATGGTCCTCCACGTATTTGGAGAATGAGATTTCTGTCAAGAAAATTACGATTTGACTCGAGCCTTCAGTAAATGCTTCGGCTGCGTGGTCATCCGTACTGGACCCACCCAATGGAAGAATGGTGGACGCTTCCACACTTGAGTTGTCGTATGTAACCAACTTTCGTTCCCTCGCTCAACCGCTTTCTGAGTTCTAGAACAAGCAAACAAAGTTTCAGCCTTTCTGCTGGTGAGAAGTCTCTTTGAAACAAAATGCCGGGGTTTGATCCTTTTATGCTAAATCACCTTGAAATAACTAGCCTATACTGCTCGCTACTGACCAGCACGACTTTGAGAGGTCGAGGGCATGTTGATTCTTGCGGGTATTCTGCCCGTTTCCCATGGTGGAAGGGTTTGATCATTGCGACTGCCTCAAAGGGTTCCTAAATGCTTTTAAGTAGGCACTTGAAGAGCGTTAGGTCATCCAAAACTTGCTCCGTGGATGTGATTGCCCTGACTTCCTGGATTCTTTGAATAATGATGCATTTTAATCTATCAATTTGATTTGTATCTACCATTGGGGTATTGTTTGCTAGATTATGTAACACTCTGACACTATTTGCTGGGGATGGCGGAGCAGATGCTTGTTTGTGGCCTGCTCGGCCGGACTTGAGAGAATCACCTGGTATAGAGGACGGTGCATTGCAATCGGTAGTTCTGGAGGGAAAAGATAGCACTGCTCGTACTGGGTTTATCAAGCTCGAAATGTTTTTGCGATTCGTTAAAAACTTAGGGCCCACAATATTCTAAATCTACTAACCTCTCTTCGTAATGATCATCTATCTGTAGTAGTTATCTATTTTGATCTTAGTAAGGCATTCGATAAGGTGCCTCATAAACGACTTCTTGTTAAACTATAAGCTATAGGATTTCGTAGTCCCCTTACTGACTTTATTAGATCATACCTAAATGATCGAAAACAAAAAGTTTTAGTAGGGTCCTCATACTCAAGTGCTACCCCGATTGTTAGTGGTGTCCTTCAAGGTACCGTATTAGGTCCTTTGTTGTTCTTTTACTGTATATAAATGATATTTCATCGATAGTTAAACATTCTCAATCTTTTTATTTATGCTGATGATCTCAAATGCGTGTATTCCCTTCTCTAACTCTACAACCGAACGGTGCCTAGAACAAATTCATTCAGACTTAGAAGCTTTTTCGGCCTGGAGCTCCACATGGCTAATGGAGTTCTCACCTACTAAGTGTCGCTACATGAGTTTTGGGCCTGTAAGGCTGCCGCAACCTCTTATCTTTGAAGGTTGCCATATGATTGAATGTTCCTCCATCAAGGGACTTGGGCTTAAGCTACACCAATAAATTAGATCTTTCGCCTCATGCCGATAGAATTACGGCCAAAGCTGCTCAGATTTGCGGCTTTATTTCTTATAATTTCTACCTTCCTGAAATTAAATTAAAGACTTTATCGTATGTTTGTACTTCCCATTCTTGAATTTTTGCTGTCCCTTTCTTCGGTTTGATGAACGAATCTAGCCGTTCAAAAATTGAAAATGTCCAAAGACATTTCACAAAAACTCCTATTTCCGACTCTTTCAACTACTTCCTACTCAACAAATTGCCAGCTAACGAAACTAAAAATTTCTTTTGGGTCAGGAGACTTGAAGCAGGCTTTTGTCTCCTTTTTGACTTAATAATAGTTCAACTCTCCCAAAGCTTTCTGTCATTACCCCCGTTAGTCTTCCTTATAACCTAAGAAATTCTGCACTAATTATACCTCCCCTGCATCCTCCACGTGTAAACGCTCTCTCTTCTTTGCTTCTAGGTATAGTTTTCTTTGGAATAACTTGCCAATTGAAATTAGGGTCGTTAACATGTCTATCTGCATTCAAGCGAAGACTGCACATTTATCTTAACACTGATTCTATTAACCTTTTATTTTCCTCATCTTTTACCAGTAGCTTTCCCCATGACTCGGAGAAAGGACCATCGGGAATTTGAGTAACCCTCTTCAAACTATATTTACGCTACCTGGAGACGCCCATGAACTATAATGTCTCCTTATATCACCCGTCCTCCAAAACGATGACGTCATTCGGACGTACAAATTCGGTGGTCCAAAGTCCTAAATGCTGCGGTTTCTTTTGGATACTAACCATCATCAGAATTCAATTCTGGATCCTATGATGCTGAGGACTTAAGTTCATTGACGCATTTTTCGTGAGATTCTGTTTCAAACGCCTAAGTGATCAAGAAAGAATCACCTCGACGTTTCATTATCTAATTCTGAAATGCTACTGCAGTATTACCCTATTCTACCACCTGACCGTTTAAGCAGTTTTTCTCCTACCTTCTATTCAAAAATGAAGGCCTATTGAAATCTGCCTCCATTTTCATGGTAGGAGTTTTTTTTCAATGCCTATTTTTTCTAGTTCACCATTAATTTTAAAACATTGCTAACTGTTGACATAGCAGTACAAGTTATGAATTTGTACATTTTATCTTCACACATTGTCATAACTTTATTTCGTTACTAATGTTTGCTTAGACAGTACCTTCCCGGTGCCAACCAAATATAAATTCTAAATTCTAAATCTACGTGATAGGCGCTACGCTGGTCGTCATTTCTGGTTCTGGTTTGGCGGAGTTATGTTTCGGAAGTGATTTTCTATTACTCTTTGCCTTTTTACAGACAGATTTGTTTTTTATTGTTGCTCCGAGCTCCTTAACTGGCCGTTTTCGTTTTGCATTTTCACTGTTTGTTCTGGGGCTACCGTAACAGCTACTGAAATTGTTGCTGGCGTACCTTTTACACAAGCTCATTTTGCCCTACTTCTAGCTTTCCATCCAATAGTTTCATTCTTATCATCAAATATGTCTAACCTAGACAGTAACAGGATGTTGATCTTTTCAATCTCCTCCTCGATATGAATAATCTTGCCGACCAACACCTGGCATCCACTACAAATTTTATCGGCATATGGCACGCCCATACAATCAACGGAAGTTTGTGATATCGCTCGCCTACGTGATGCATTGGCTGAGTGGTTAGCGCGCTCGGCTTATATGTCTGGGGTCGAAAGATCAACACCGTGCCATGACTTAACACTTTGGGAACATTGCACATATCTGCCATGGTGTGAAGTTACTAAAAAGGAAGAATCAGTCAGAAGAAGTGGCTTTTGCTACGACACAAATGCAGACAATGGCTACGCTTATGTTAAGTTTGTCGAAATATTGCAAAGAGGAAAGGGCTGGTGAAAGTTTTCAGGTAAGCCTTTTTTGGATAAACTGAAAATCAGAACAATAAGCAGTGTAGAAATGATCGACTCAGACTTTTATAGATGAAGCTTCACTATTTCGACGAACAGTTTGATGCAGTGTTTTGGACAGTAGGCTGCGTAGCTCAAGCCGAGATTTTCGCAAAACTCTTTCGTGAAAAGATGACCGTTTTGCAGAAAATTTTTCTGGTCGGATGATAAGGTTATCTATGAACATCAGGCGAAGGATTGTAGACGAAAAGTCTTTGTATTTCTTTTTTGACGAAGAACACCCGTTCACAGTATGTAGACTAAATTAAAATTTTTATCTTCTTGCTACTCAAAATCCAAACCACGCGCTTTAGGTGTTGTTTTGTTTGCATCGTCTAGGAGCCTGCCTTCGGTGCATCTCAGGTCAACCCTTCATCCTGCATGGACGGTTTCTTTGTCTGCTCTGCCACTTCCCTATCGGTTAGCAACTACATATCGGTATACTTTTCAGTCACTTTATTGCACCCCTACAAGTGAATTCGAACATTATCGCATAAGATTTATCTGCAGATGAAGGTTTTGACAGAGAAGATACGTCGGGGCTTAGGCAGATACACCATCAACCGCTTCCTGTTGTCCATAATCGCCGTTCCTGTGCATCTTTTTTCTGCAATATTACCTACAGTTGTATCACATGCTATCTGCCTTCTTGCACGTACGGTTCCTTTATCTGTAATACCGTTTTCGTGCAAATTACTAACCCCATAATCGTGTTTTTTTTTCCATCACATTACCACGCCTTGACGCGCAAACGATGATATATCACTGATAGATTTATCCGCAATTGAAATTTGCGAAATAATAACATGGAGTGCGTTTACTTTGCTATGTCAACAACCACTTCTTGACATACGTCGTAACCGCCATCGTGTTTCTTTCGCCTAGGAGCCTGCCTTTAAGGCATCCCGTTTCAAGCATTCTCTTCCTACATGGACGTTTTCTGAGTCTGCGACGCCTTTTCCCTCTCCATTATCAACCACATATTAGTATACTTTAAGTCACCTTATTGCACCCCTACACTTGAATACGGACATTACGGCAAAAGATTTATCCACAATTGAAGGTGTTGATAGAGAGGACACGTCGCGGGATTAGTCTAATACATCATTAACCACTTCCTAGCGCCCACCGTTATCCCTTTTGCGTTAGCTTCATCTTCCAGATTGCCTACAGTAGCATCACATACTATCTACATTTTAGCACGGATAGTTCTTTAATCAGTAACACCGTTTTCATGCCGATAACAAAACCACAAAATCGTGTTCTTTTATTCACCTGACTGCACCCCTACACGCAAACGATGATTTATCGGTGAAATATTTATCCGCAATTGTTAGATAAAAGACACGCCGCGGGTTCACTCTTCTATATCACCAAACGCATCCAGGCCCACATGTTAAAAAAATTGCATATTTAAGGCCAAGAGTGCCCCATCATTACAAACTTTGTATCTCGGTATAAATAAATCTAAAGTGGATAATTGCTGCACTATTTGAACAGCCATATCAAACAACAGAAACGAATAGTATGGTAAGCATATCCAATTCAGTATGATTTGCCATTTTTAAAAGCAAAAGTGAACATTTGCCTGCACAACTCATCTGCGTGGTCATCCTTACAAGGTTAATAGCGAACGCACGCGATTGAACCTCAGAAAGTTTTGTTTCAGCCAACGAGTAGTTCGACCTTGGAACTCGTTACCAAGCGAGATGGTTACCTCTGAAAGCATTATTGATTTTAAAAGAAGGCTTGATTGCATTGTATTTGACAAAAGACGACTGTCACAGCATGATTTCTTAAAATCAGCCTTTTTAAAAATATTTCGGGCTCTACTTTTCTTCCACAATGTTTAGCCTATGGCTGTGAAAACGCGTTTGATGTTATCTTATGCTTTGACTCAAACATTTTAAAATGTACAACATTTTATATTGACTGTACACATGCAATGATAACTTAACATTTAAAAGGGTCATCAAGGGCAATGCCTGTAACCCTTCAAAATATACAATATACGGTGATCTAGGAAAGAAGCCGTGAAAAAAATTCTAAGGTTAAATCGGGGCGGAGTTCAGTGAGTCGCCAGTTTAAAACAAAAAATAGGAGAAAAAAACTGCTTCTCTACAAAGTTGATAGGCAGAGTTGATGGGATTGGTAGGACTCAATGGGATAGTGCTGTAATGTTGCTGACAACATATGAGGGTTCAGAACGCTTCATGTCGGGTGAGAGATAATATAACAGCCAGAACTGCTGTTTATAACCATCAGGGGGGTGAGAGAGGAGGAACTCATCGTAGACAACAGGGTCGAAATGAAGAGGGGAAATTAAAGGTCACGAGAACTTCACCGAGATGCGCCCTTGCTGACTGCATAGGCCAACAACACGGTGGCAAAAACATCAGAACCCGCCACGATCAACAACAGATCGCGGAGACCATGGTCAGGGTTGCTAAAAACAAAGGAAATTATGAAAGTTGTCAAGAGTTGGCGATGATAGTTGAAAATGAGGGGACGAAAATGTAACCGGAAAGATTGACTCTGTAGAGGATAATTAAAATATATATAGAAACCAATGTTATCTCAAGGGAACCTTCCGTATCGTGCGTCGCATAGATGGTGCCATCCTATGTGATGACTTTTTCCAACTTGCCACTACGAATAATCTCCGAGGTCATCCATTCAAACTAAGTGTGCCCCAAGTAAGATTGGATGTGAGGAAGTATTTTTTAACCAACCGTGTCGGGCAACCGTGGAATAACCTACCTGAGGCAATTGTAATGTTCCAGTCTGTGGATAAATTCAAACATCGGCTTGACATTCAAATGTTGCAGCACCACGAAGACTGTGACTACTTAACCTTAACAATATCAGTGTACCACGTAAATCTGCCTGCATTCACTTGACTGTACCTTCTTTACATTGCTTTTTAATTCCTGCTATTTTTATGTATCATATAGGAATTTCAAAGGCGTAAGCCTATTTTCTTCAAATACACTGAACACTGAACTGCTATTGGGTTTCCTAAGGCGTCTCGAAGTACGGGGTGCTGCGTTTTTCTCTGCGCTTTTACTGTGTGCGAAAAGAGCTTCGCAACATTTAACGAAGAGTTTTCGGCAAAGTTAACCTCATCGGCTTTTCGTTTTTCGTCAGACAGCCTATTAGCCTTTTCAAAGATTTGTTGGATAAAGGGCAGGACGGAAATGTCGTTTTGTAGATGAAAAACGACGGGAGAGTCTACGCAGTCTACGGCGGAATGATAAATGAAGGTAGACTTCATCCTTGACATTAATTATTTTCTTACGGAGAACGAAACGAGAAATGAGTGGACCTAGAACTTTGGCGTCTAGGCCTTTGTTTAATTCGTCAGGGCCTATGCTTAAGAAGAAAAAAAAAATTTTAGAGCTGAACGAATTCACCAGCTACCTGACTGACACAACATATAGACAGCAGATGGTAAGTGCCCAGTTCCACGTTCTATAAAAAAAGCAAACAGGGAAATAATGGATAGTCAACAGGAACAGTAATGTAAAATGATAGCTTGTGTGCGCGCAGTAGACTGGCAAAACAGGAAATGGCTTAGGAAAGAGCGCGCGCGAAAGCAATCTCTGCCTCCTCACCTTAAGCCAATAAGAATGCGTGAAATTAATTGATTTGGAAGTCGTAGTGGGCAACAATCAAGCTACAAACCCAAAAGTAATTTGGGTGCGTCGTAAGCGTCCCCACTGACAGTGATAGTCTTTCACTGGAACTAAATATTCCGATCCGAAGCTTCAACTAGTAGCTTTCTTACGTCTATTTCCAAACCTCCCACGGTAATCTTCAATGCACATAGAGAGAATGAATTTACTAAGACAATTTCACCTGGTTTTTTGGTAAACATTCCGGGTATGAGCAAGTCATATCTGTGGTAAGTGACCTAGAGGACTTATGACTCCCTATTCTATCACTATTCGCACAGGCCCTCACTTTAAAGATATACTAGAGCAGATTTCTTTTGCTGTCATATAATTTTTAAGAAATGTTATTTTCACATTTTGAAAATGCTTTCCGGTTGCATCTTTATTTTTAAACATAAATTTATGACTTATAAAAAATTTGTTTTAAAAAAATTGCAAAATTATTTTTTTCTTATCCTCTTAGTAGCATAAATTTCATTTCATTTTCGCGAAATTTATGCTCTACATAACTTAAAAGGATGATAAGCCTGCTACCTAGGTGTCTTCTGTCTGCGCTGTTGAATGAGAGTAGGGTTTAATAAACTGCGCTTATCTGTCTTGATCCCTTCAGACATTTACAGCTTTTAGATGCAATCGTCAATCGCCCCACTAGACAAAAGCTCGCCTGAACAGCACGCTCTCTAAATCGTCCTCAGGGCAAAACGTTTCTGGATCTAGCCCAGGGAATACTGCAAATGACACTAAATAATACCTCATGCCCTCTTTTATATTTGTCTCATATCCATGACTTGATATGCAGACACCAAGAATTATATCAGAAGTTTGTCAGACTAGAAATTAATTCAGCAAAAAATACTTACAGACTGAGGGTACATATCCCCAATAAGCCTGTAGGGAAAAGTCGTTTCATAAAGCTTGATCAAAAATAATCAATATCATCTTATCATATACACTATGACAGCAATTGAAGTTTCTTACCATTGAGCTTTTCTTGCCCCTTATCTATTTCCAACTTTTTAGCGATCAGTACAACAAAGTCTAATTAGTCGGCAAACAGCACACTGGAACGTATTGCACTCCCATCTGATTGGATGTGATTATCCCTTCGAATCGACTGTAGACGTTTCCAGCTCTGTCGAATGAATACTCTCGAAAGTTCAAAACAGATTATTGTTGACCCTAAAAATTCATGCCATGCAACATTCATCTCCATTCTCTATAGCTGCTTTATTCATAATTTTGCTATTATTAAACCCTGGAAGGCAGTTTTACACTTAAAACAACTCCCCAATTCGGACAGTGCTGTCTTAGCATACAAACTTACTAAGCTTAAGTAGTAATGGAAAATAAGAGTTGGTTTTAGGTTTTTTTTGACTTCCAACCCGAATAACAATCGATATTGCCCGAATATACTGTAATCGCGACATGTCGAGCTACGAAAATTCGCGTGCGGATTAGACAATCGATTTCAATCCTCTGAGCTCTGATCGGTCAGGTGGCTGATAATACTGATTGCACGGGGTCATGAAGGGCGCCATTGCACTGTGCTCTGCCGTGGCGTACACACCCGTGACTGCACTCTAAACTGAATTTATGACACACTTGTTATTGCATTTCCATTCCCATTTTACTTACTTTATCTGTTGTTTTCTTTACTAACTTTGTCTACCTTTAAACAGGCTTCAAAGAAGACCAATTGGGAGGCATATTGCGTGAGAGGTAGCGTAAATATGCTGTGAAGTTACGGAGGAAGTGAATACTTGTACCTACAAGCCCAGACAAATTGATGAGGAATACGTTAAGAGGCCGTTATTTGATCGCACGTAGATGGATGACTCTAAAGACGACTATGATAACTCTATCTGGTTAACTGACAGTGAGGTAGATGACATGTTATCGTCTGATGAAGAGGAGAGCAGTGCCGATATCTGGCTTCCCTTACAGACCTCCGTTAGGGAGAGGGTGAGGAAATGGGCCATTCAATCGAATGGGCCATTCAACCTACGCAGCATTCTCGGAATATTCAAATCTTTCATAGCGGGCATGCCATCAGACTCCTTAAGCTATTAGAGGCATCATATAGTTTTAGAATTGAGAGTATTGGTAGTGGTGAGTATGTGCACATAAGGCTGAAGAGTCAAATTAAGTGAATCCTTGTGAATGATAAGGTTCACGAGGGTGAGAACGATATCATAGTTAATATAGCACTTGGTGGACTGTCAGTGTTCCGCAAGACCAAATTTGAGTTCTGGCCTATTTAAGCCATGAAAGGGTGTACCTGCATTAGCACCGTTTTCCATGTAGCTATTCATTGCGGAAAAGGTAAGCCATGGGATGTGCATGCCTTTTGTAGGCGCACTGTAAGAGAAATAAGGTAGCTAAAGAGCACTGTTTGTGTTGGAGCCGTAATTTGTGAGGCACCAGCTAGGGCATTCGTGAACAACAAATGTGAAGGCATATCATGGATGCGAACGGTGTGATTTCATAGGCGTATATAAGGATATATTTGTAGAACTGGAAGACAGTTGTAGGGAAGGAAAGAACGTGGACTTCAATGAGGCAGCGCAAGGTGAACATAGAGTAGGAATGTCACCTTTCACAGCCTAGAATCTAGGTCTAATTTCTAACTTTTCTTACTTTCCCAAAACCTAGTTTAGCTTGGTGAATTGAAGAAAGCTATTACTTTTTGGCTAAGGAATAGCAGGTCGAAGACGAGCGTTTAAATAGAAATGATTGATAATTTGTGTTTAGGCTCATTAGAGCTGTAGGCGTTGAACGCTTGCCCCAATTCCTTTCCCTTTTCTTAGGGAAATAGTGCTTGTAAACCCTAGAACCACATAGTTTCCATAGTGAGAGGTTTGCTAGTATTAAAAGGATGAAATGGTTATAGTCTTAGGAGATATACACTCCACCCCCTTCATAATGTCCACCTTTTCCTGTGCGGTTTTCGACTACCAAATGGACTCACAGAGACAATTTTGGAGGATTCGGCGAGGAACCGAAACTGATCCGGTATGGCTATGGGACCAAACACCAGCATTATCAACGGGAGGTTGCAATACGTGAATACTTATCAATTGGAAAAGGAGGCCCAAAGAAGACGACGGATCGAGCGAACACCAAGCCAACTATTCCTGCAAGCGATAGGTCCAAGGGCCAAGGTACAGACTTGCCATATTAAACGACAATTTCTACCTGTAGACCAAACAACCGATGAGCAGGATGAAGTGCACAAAAAGCAGGACATTAATGCCAAACGGCAGGTATGGGTTATGAGAATGTAAGCACGTCTATATACCCGGCTGCGGACGCTTGAAGAAAATAAATCGGAAAATAAGACCTACGATTTATTGCAGACCACTGACAGACCCATTAATCCTATTGACCGGCCCATCAGTAGCCGATTGGAATTTCGTTATCAAAACGACCGCTTACTTAATTTCAAGTTCCACCGTCCGGTGGTATGTAACAAACACTTAATTACTAATTCAACTAGGCATCGTACCTTGGCTCTCTCGGAGGTCGCAACACCGATGACTTTGTCAAGCGCAATTTTTATAACCTCTTCGATGAAGATATTGATATCGAACTTAATTTTAAGAGCCGAAAACAAAAGGATGGCCTTTGTGGATCCAAACTGTACGAGCTGATCGTAGGTGCGTTTACACATATGTACCTTAAATTTCGATACGCAGAACTGTACATGAAGTGGAATAGAGGTGGCCGGACGGACCTCTACGAATTGGAGGCCGCCTTCAAAAGGCGCCTTTACAGGTCTCTGGACGCCGCTGGAAAGCGAGTACAGAAAACGCAACAACTGAATACATTTAATGGGGAGCCCCTCATGTCTACTGCTAACATATATCTAATTTGAAGATCATTTTCCAGGACCATCAACATCCACGCCGCGACCTCCAAATATTTTTTTATTAATACAATTTTACAGATTCTTGCATTTCAAATCTTCCAAAATTTATAATAAACATTTTCTAAAAAAATACCTCAATGGCATTTCCGTTGGTGCAGATGTATTTTTCAGATAATCGGACGAAGTTACTTTGCAGATAAATAACTGACGCTTGGAGGAGAATCAATCTTTACCCTAATCTTAGGGGTGTCGGAAAATTGGAATTGAAGATCTTTATAAATGCAGGTCGTGGGCAATTGAAGTTAAGTTTCTTTAAAGTTATCAAAGGGAGGTGCTGCGCGATTCAACAAGTGTGATGTGAACGGGAAACAGTTGGTTATCTAATGAAAGGGATATCACCCAAAAGGATGGGTTGGTGCGTTAAGTATGGTTTCGGTGGATAAGGTGTCCCCGTATCTCAACATGCCGATATAAGGGATTTCAGTTCAGTTCAGTGTATTTGAGAAAAATAGGCTTAAGCCTTTGAAATTCCTATTTGTTACATAAAAGTAGCAAGAATAAGAAGCAAATTAAAGAAGTAACAGTCAAGTGAATGCAGGCAGGTTTACGTGGTTCACTGATATTGTTAAGGTTAGGTAGTCACATAGTCTTCGTGGTACTGTAACATATGTATTTCAAGCCGATGTTTGAATGTATACACAGAATGTATACACAGGTAGGTTATTCCACGGTTCCACGACACGGTTGGTGAAAAAATACTTCCTTACATCCAATCTTACTTGGAGCACACTTAGTTTGAATGGATGACCTCGGAGATTTTTCGTAGTGGCAAGTTGGAAAAAGTCATCACATAGGAGGGCGCAATCCATGCCACGCACGACACGGAAGGTTTGTATCATATTGCATATATTGGATAAGCGGCCAAAGTCGCTATTCTGTCGATATACTTATATCGACATGTCGATATCCACACAATATTGACGTCGCTTTATGCTTGCTATTAGGGAAGGATATTGACGGCGCTCAATAAACCTATTTATTTATTTTTATTATTTGCGCCCCTAGTGACGTTATCGTCTAGGGTGCCGTCAACCAATTAAAATACAGTGACGATTGGAGGACGTCTCCAATCTAGAATCGACTGTCCTTGATAGTAGGAAATTATGTGCGACAATAAGAAAGTATTTCTTTAACAGGTATCGTAATGACGGGGCTTCCTGGGCATTAAATATACAATTTATTTATTTATTGTTTGAAAGTATTGCAACTTGTACTTTAATATCAAAATAACATAATATTTATAATATCATAAAAAATCGGGCTGCATGTCTTGATCTTCGCTTGTTATGTAACAATAAACTAGACAGGAATTTGTTCGCAGTGAGATAGGCATTCGTTTAATCTGGCCGATACCGTCTGACATATCCACTGTAATACGATGGCAAAGTAAGAAAAGGACTCCTAGAAATTGGTGTGTGGGCTATGGCAGACGGAAGGAAACTGTCCATCAGCCTTTCCCACACGATCTTGCCCTTATGCTTTCATACACAAGCTTTCATTTAATGAGGCTTTAAAAGTTCGCGTTGCTACGGCCACAATAATGTCTTATTATTAACGTTCAATTGTGGCCTGACCCTCAATCCCAAATGGACCTTGTTAATTGCTCAGTTGACCACCACCCAAAACATGACTATTAGCTCTTCATGAGAGCCTCAAAGAGTATTTTTCTTAATCATTTATTATCAAAGTGCTAGTTTCGAGCATGATTGACCATAAATTTAAAAGTCAGAAATAATCGGAGTATTCTTAATAGTCTGGCTGAAGTGTCATTTCCATCTACCACAAGCGTTAAACGGGCTCAAACCTCATAAATGTGCTAGTTGCCATAAAGGAAGCATTATGGAGCAACCACCACAGGGTTTCTTGGTTCCAAATATGAAACATGTTATCTAGTTATCTGGATCTATTCCAAGACACGACTTGAATTTCTGAACATTGGTATCATTATTTCTCAAATTTCACAGGTTAACTGTCAGAAGCTGTCAGCCGAATGTAACGAGTTAAGGTAGGGGTGCAAATAACACAAACTGTACAAATTGAAGTTCAAAAGGCTCAGTAAAACAGTATGCATGGGTTCCATGGGCACGGGTGGTTCCTACTTCTAACCAGCATAGTCGGTTATGGCAGTGGATGAATTGTGTACCACACAGTTTCCAACAACTACAAGTACGTATGTAATTTTTATTTTGTTTATTTTTTATCAGTTTACAGGCAAGGTCAAATAAATATATACAGTAGAGGGTCAAGCTGACAGTGAAAAAAAACTCCTGATCGTTGTTTCAGGTGTTTTCAGGATAAAAAAACTGCAGCTTATTGAGTAATTTAAGTTCAGGACAGGGACGCGTTAACACAGGTGCCCGGTGAAGAACTTCTCCATTCAGTGTTACGGATCCGGTATTCTGCATAGCAGGTATTTCGGCAAGCGGCTGTTTGCTGTCGACTGAGAAATAAGCCGATTGAGGTCTGCAGAGCCAGAAATATTGCCCTCAGCATGAAGTCCGGCCCAGGATTCAGAGTCCGTGAAAGCCATCAAAACTGAAGAGAGCTTCCACAGAGTCAGCACCCAAAAGTTTTGGAAGGTGCCCTGAATGTAGAAAACTAGTGACAGCTCGCGTAAACAAGGGATAGCTTTGCTAAATTTTGAAACTTCTGGGTTGTTTATTTCGGATTGCTCTAGCGTTTACCGAAAAAAAAACTGTCGGTATCTAACTGTGCGTGCCAAAGGAAGAAATAAAAATACATCTCGATGACTGGTGCGCCGAGAGTGGTCGAGGTGCCTCAGAAATGTAAGGGGGTTAAATGTACGACTGTTTAGAAGTTTAAAAAAGTAAAAATAGTACCTTCTGTAATCTGCAAAGCAAGAGCGGGTCAAGGCTTCTAAGCTCAAAGCGTTGTTTGTAGGACACATTTTGGTGTTCTGAATAGAAAAATCTTTTTGTAAAGAAGTGCTGGACTGATTCTATCTTCTTTCGTTCACTAGCGTGCAGAAGGCTAAGTAGAAATGAGCAGTATTCCAGACTAGGCCTGACATACATTTTATACAGGCTGATTCTAATGTTGACGGTTTTACAATTTCTGAGAATAAACCCAGTAGTTTGGCGTGCTTTCGAGACAATCAGGGTGCAGTGCTCTGGCAGATTAAGACTACTAGAATATGATATGCCCAGATCTTTTATAAATAGGTTTATTGATTTGGCACTGCTTGGGCGCCGTCAAATCCTCAGAACACAGGATAAAACCTAAAAGAACTCCTCTTTTCATTAACCACTTTTGATTTGGTGTTTTTGTTTGCTTAGAAAGCAGTTTTCGTAATGAAGAGTTTATTTTAAGTAAAAAACTGCTTTCCAAGGTTCAGAAATAGCAAAATTTGAAGTCTAAACAGTTTTACAGAATGGGGATGAATGTATCAGGTAAGAATGTTTAGAGTTAAAACTACTAGAATATGATATGCCCAGATATTTTATAACTCTGGGCCGATTTAGATCATGACCATCTATGCTTACGTGGGGCTGATGGTTGTCGCCAAACACCATAACGGAGCACTTGTGCCAGGAAAGTGAAAGGCACCATGTGCGACACCACGGAGCGAAGGCCTGAAGATCCTTTTTTAAGAGCTAAAGCAAGATGTCGTGATCAACCGGTTTATATCGATAGGCAACTTTTATATCGTCAGCGTACATAAAACGCCTACCATACTGAAAAAAATCAGGAACGTCGTTGACAAAGAGGCAAAATAGAAGCGGGCCGAGCACGCTGCCCTGAATAACTCCACGCCTCACATGCGTGGGGTTGGATATAAAATCAGAAATTTTAACCCGTTGTGCGCGAGCATTCAAATAGGAGGATATTAAGTTCAGAAGCTTGTTACCTATGCCGAAGGAGGCAAGTTTCAGCAGTAGGAGATCACGGTCAACACGATAAAATGCCTTAGTGAAATCGAAGTAAGCGGTGTAAATTGCAAAACCACTGTCTCTAGATTTGTAGCACATGATCAAAGAAAGAGAGCTGGCATGTGTCACAAGACCTTTTTTCAAGAAGACCATGCTGAGCAACATTGAGTAGGTTATTCTCTGTTAGGTGACGCATCATCTTGTCTTTGATCAAGGTCTCGAAGATCTTCGAGACTGCTGGTAGTGTATTTATTGGCCTAAAGTTGTCAAATGACGTTGGTCGGCCGTGTTTGGGAATAGGCTGTATGTGCAAATCGTTCCACAAAATAGGGAAAGTTTCACTTTCAAGAGCAAGATTAAATATCTTATACAGAAGAGACGGAAATATATCGTTTGCCTCCGCCTTTAGAACGCTGACCGGGACGCCATCTGGTCCAGGACTGTAAGATTGACGAAAAGGCCAAATGGCTACGGTCACGTCCCAGAGGGTAAAAGTTATGGTTTCGAGGACGTAACAGATCCACACACGGATGTTAGGAAAGGGGCGACAGTATGTTCATTAAACGTTCTAGGCAAGAAAGCATTGAAGCTATCAGCAGTCAACTTAGCGTCAGCTATAGGGTTTCCTAAGGCGTCTCGAAGTACGGGGTGCTGCATTTTTCTCTGCGCTGTTACTGTGCAAGAAAAGAGCTTCGCAACATTTAACGATGGGTTTTTGGCAAAGGTAACCTCATCAGCTTGTCGTTTTTCGTCAGACAGCCTCTTCAAAGATTTATTGGATCAAAGGCAGGATACACAACACTTTCCTAAGTAAAAATATATTTTGAACACAGTAAGTGCTTGTGCATTATTATAATTCTGTGTAAAAAGTAAGGTCTGCGTCTAGAAACCTGCTCACAGGTCAGCCGATTCAAAATATGAAACTTGACTGCCCCAGAAGCGCCGCGAATTATCGCTTCTTTCGTTTTCTAACTACATTGTGTTTTATTTACGGCTTGCACAACAAGAACAATGCCCTGCCAATCTTAATTGTCAAATACGTACCCCATAGAGACTAAATACGTATAATTCAAAATGCTGAGCTGCAAAAACTTTGTTTATCTAAAGACTAAGATGATTGGTTCGTTTGTTTGTTCGCTCCAACCGACAATAAACGGTTTCATTTATCGACGCCCTGGGTCCCGCGGCGTACTTTTTGTACATGACGGTTGTTTACGTATTATCCATGTTTATTTTGACTTAGGCATATGTCTACTGGACGAACTTGTTTTAAGTCTAGTATACCAATTTGCTCCTTCAGCTCCGAATTACTTGGCTCCATTCGTAGCTGTCCTACTATTTATAGAAAGCCTTCAAAATCACCTTTGGAATCTGGATTGTGGGCACGCGCTAGCCATTTCAGAGAGAGCTGCTCTTTTTCTGAGATGCGTCTTTGCTTGAGACGAAGTAATTAACGCAACCTGATCTGTATGAGTGTGTCCTTCGAGTTTGCTGCCACATGTCGTAGATGGTTGTTATGTCTACTCCAGGGTTTATACTTGTATGTAGCGTCGGCCTTTTGTGAATGGGCTCAATCCGCCATTGTAGTCATCTGTGGTGCTCTTTCCTGCCAAAAACCGTGGCGAGTGTGTGTTTCAAGTACACCAAAACTTAATTTGCTGTTAAATAGATAGCCAAATTATGCATCCAATGCAGTAATGACGGCCAGCAAACTGCGCAAATTCAACCATTCACAAATCACAAGTGTGCATGGATCCAATTTTAACGATTTTTGTGGTATTCAGATATATATGTACCTTCTAAATAGTTGTAAAGTACATTTGTTGGCTTCGTTTGGGGACTGAAGCAAAGAAGATGAACCAACTTTATTCTTTCCTCTCTAAGTAGGTTACTGATATCATTTTTAGTAATTTTTTTCGGACTGGCATATTGCCAGGCTTTTATTCCAGTGAGAAGTAGGATATTGTACTATGTATTCACACAGGACTGAAGACGTCAATCTCTGACCAAACCGCGATAAAATGTAAATACATTTTTGGATAGATCGTATAGGGAATGCGACGAGCGAGAGCCCCAACCGGTCTTCTAGCTAAAATGTTAAGTATGTAGCTGTAAGTAATTGGATTAAATATTTTGAGGTTTACTTGGACTTATCGGTCAGTTGAGTCGCTGTGACTCGGGAATTCCGAGCCTCTTGTTTCCTGACTGACTCACTCATCCTGACTTCAAAACCGTTATGCAATTCGCGTTTAGGGCTTCAATTTGATTGAGAGATATAGGTTCCTTTACTTAACGCTCATTCTGGTCAGCACTCGCGCATCGTTCATTTGGCGATTTCATGTTAATTATCTACTCAAAATGTTAAGAGCGCAGGATTGCCTTCTTCTTGAGCAGTCTTCACCAACCGATCAAAATTACAAGTCTCCATTACTATCGCCCATACAATATTTTCTCATAAGTTGTGTTACGTCGCCAAAATTGTTAAACCTATACGAAATTTGGGTCAATATATTAGGTAACCTGACGGTGTAATAGGCAGCTCCTGGTCGCATATGATTTCCGTTACCGATGTTTGGTGGACGAATGCAGTTGCCAACGCTGCTCACACGACCACTATCGGAACACAATCGGCAAATGTTTATGATTATACGGAGACCTTTTATTGAAGAGAGATATCCGATCAACGAATATCACCATTAGTCTGCTAATGAAGCCCAAACAAAGTGGATTTTTCCGAAATCACTGGACCCTGGCTATCCATTCCAGCCGCTGGCACTGATTCCTAGTTGGTAACGAGAAACTTAGTAAGTCCTTGCAACTGCGAAGTATCTTAAAGATCACACTTTGAGTGAAGTACACCGACTTCATCTCAACTGAGACAGTCCACATTTGCTGCGGCAACATTGCAAGGATATTCCAGGCCAACAAATAATGAAGGCTAAGGTGGTTTAGGCACCTTTTTCGTCGTCTACTTTAAGAGCTAAAGTGCTGCTACAAACTTTGAGACTTCGAAGAGGGTGTCAGCCCAAAACCTGTCTGGACACAGCTCGCCAAGAAGGAGTAGTGGCTCTTGGATCTCCGGTATTCGATCTCCGTCGTTGATGAAGAGAGCGGATTAAGCTGTCCCCACCTGCTGCAGCGGATCGTCGTGCATTGAGAGGTAAAGTCCGTGACCTCATTAAGGCCGGTTAGATCAGGCATAATGCAACCGCAAGAAATACATGCACTAGGTGTATTTGTCGTGCTTCTGTGGATCTGGTGTTGAGACTGGGTTCAAAATCAACAGATTTTAATGAAAGCCTTCTCGAATGCGTTCACTCTAAGCAATCGTTGATCGGTTTCCACACCAGCAAGACTTAATTTACCTTTTAAAAGCGAACATTTATCACGCGGTCTTTCAGCGGAATAGCGCAAATCCTTGTGAATAAGTGAATGCTTCACCCCAAGGATCCCGCTGTCCCGGGGCCCCAATCTGCTTTCGAACCAGACAAGCAATAAACGACTATATTGTCAGTAGACCCTCTTTTTCAGACACGAGGTAACATAGGTCATATGATGTTCACTAGGTTTAGCAACCCAGCTTGCTTGCTATTTGCTCGCATCGTTTAATAAGAATGGTGGGGCCAACGAATGTCGTAACGTAAACCACAGTGTAGTGATCATCCACAAATTTTACGGTTTTTTAAGAAGCTAGTTCCACGACCGCCCGAATTTTTAGTTTTCTGTTTTCCTGCGCCTCGTCACAATGAAACAAGACATTGCACACAAAACGCCTGGTGACAGATGGTGCCCCTCATGACACGTTGTTTTGTCGGACAGTTTGTGTGCCAAACCGTAGCCTGCTCTCCATGATAGCGCCATCGCAACTAGTTCGCGACTTTGCTTATTTTGCAGCTAGCCTTTGAGGGGTGTTCCAAATCTGCCATCCACGAACAACGGAGGGGGGATGCGTAACGCGATCGGTGAACACTCCGCTTACCACCCTAGTTAGCAGCTAGGCTTGGGCGCATCCGTCCTTCTGGATACCGTTTTAATTTTTTTAAATATGGACATCGCTTAGTTATGTATTATCTGGTTCCAAATCCGACTCCAATTATGACGGCGACAGTCCTTGTATTATATTTTTGACCTAATCTGTTCTGTATTTTGCTCTTAACTGCTTTGGGCAATAAAATCCTGCTTACGAAGCATATGTATCTTATTCACCTAGTTAATACTGCTTACGTATTCATCACATGTTCAGATCCTGACTGGTTCTTTTACATGGATCGAATGACCAACAACGAATTGTCGGCCATTACCTCCCATCAGACATTCTGTTTGCCCAAGCCCCTTTCTCTCGACGGTGATATTCTCTCAAATTTTGCGCATATTGCGACTTCTAGTCGGAATTTCCACGACATACAACGTCCGGAACCTCAATTCAAGTCAATCGATCACACAACCAAAAATGACAAAGGCATAACTGCCAGCAGTCGTGCTCTCTTCAACCGTCTTAACACGGATGTTGCCGACTCCTCCACTAATTCATTCCTCATTGCGAATGGCGGTAGTTATCCTGTCTCATCACCTGATCTAGAAGTTCCAAAACTACCCAAAAAATCGATAACTTGTTCTGTCCCAGAGGAATGGTTTTCCCTATCTGCAGCTTCCTTACCAAATCGCCGGCAATCCACAGGTAGACAAGAAAGCGCCAAGATTCTCCAACCTGATTTGAAGAACCACTGCTTCGACCTGGAACCTTTGTCCCCGACGTCGGCTGTCACGTCTCCCATTCGACATTCAAGTGAACCGACCTGTAAGGTGACCTCTCATTCTCCCGTTGGTGAGTTTCTTAAACTTATTTTCCTCTTGCAAAATTTTGCTCCTACTGTCAAGTTCGATACATGAAATCGCACCGTGTGTTGTTTATTCGCGATGAAGATCTTCTTCAGAACCGTTGGGGGACTGATCATTTCAGATTATAGTCGAGAAAGTTTTATTGCTCCATGATCTCCACATGCGTTAACTATGCTACACTTTTTCAACCTATAATTCAGCCATGATACCAGGTAAGCCTTAAAAGAACGCGTTGCCATTAGATGACTTTAGAAGAAATGTAAGAGAACCTATTGACCCTGGTCACAGCGCCACTTTTACTTTGATTCGCACAGTGAACGGACTACTTCTATCAATTTACTTCATATTTGAGCAGCATAGTGCTTTGCAGCTCGCACTATTGTGATCTTATCAGTCCGCTGGCAACTAACATCCAAAACGCCTGTGCATTTATAATTACCCATTCCTGATATTCCGGGTTTCAAAATACAAACGGAAGATCGACAACAGCGTGCCTGATGGCGTGGCACTGATTAACTTCAGTCTGATTAAATGCTTGCGGCGCATCTGATAAGCCTTCCCTGTAAGCCATCTGTATTCTGTGCGTGCGCCTGCTTTTCTAAACTAATTACTGCTTCCTTAATAGGCCTTAGTACAAAATTACCACTAGTACTCTTAAAAATAATACGCTGTTGTATAATGGTTAAAATTACTAATCGCGTTCAGGTTTATGGCCTTCTGGCAGCACTTTAATCTCACCATCTCTTAGGTCTTAACACGTACGTCGTTCTCTGTGTCAACAAAAAGAAAATTCCATGCAATATCCTCGTTCCTACCGCCGTTTCACACAATTTAAATATGAGCTTTTATGTCCTTTTCGATTTATATTGGCCATCGTTGTATATTTAGGTACATAGTCTATTTTTCCAATTCCTCCTTTGTTATGTTCCATTTCCTTATTGTCCTCTCTATGGTCCAAATGGCATTATTTGAGAACCTGAGCGTTGTTGCCGACGATGTCCACCGTGTACCCGGGGACGGTGGCTTGCACGTGAATGGGCTTAGTGATGCATCTACGGCACTCCTCACCCACCTGGACCTAGTCATGACAAAGACAAGAAGACCGGCGGCGGGATTGCACGCAGGTAGTAGGTTCTGCGCGGACCCCCGCATCTAGACGTTCCACTGCACCTCTGGTCTACGCAAAAAAGATCAGGATTTTACACAACAAGGAGGACGACTGCTCGAATCCGAATGAAATGAAAGTGCGATAAAAGTCACACTATGAAGAAGCCACTGCAGCCTGACTCACCGTCCTAAGTGAACGACCAAGTTATCCCGCCAGTTGGCAGCTTTCCAAGCCACGGCCTAAAGCGCAGCGTGACAGATTCCAACGCGTCAGTGTTTATAGTAAAGAGTGTGCGCTGAGTGCTGTCCATTCCACTGTTTCCCCTCTCCTGTTCACCAGCTGATTGTCCGAGCCGGTCACTCAACGGATGCTGACAGAGTTAAACGGCTCGTGTGCGCGTGCACCACACACGGCCTTCCCACAACGCACACATCAGGATTTTACACGGGGTGGGGGGAGGGGTCGAACTGCTCAGATTTTCCGTAATTTCACATGCAATTCGTAGAACTCGGAAAGGATCACCCTTTTCGGACGCCTTGCTTCGCACATTTTCTGCATTGATAATTTCGTGAGAAAGACCGTCACGTCGTGGGGACTGCAGACGGACAAGAGTCCGCTGTGGAGGCGAGAGACGGGCCGGTGGGCTGGTAATAAAAGTTGAGTGCCTCAAAGTGCAATGGTCAGTTATCAACTTTGACTGAGCTGTCAGCGCTTAAGCTGTCATTCACACCTCGAACAGCTAAACATCGTGTAAATAACCTGCCAACAGTTCGACCGTCGATTTCGAC
>WEDG01011859.1:0-56864 GCA_017591395.1 Schistocephalus solidus | reverse complement strand
AGATGATACCCCCAGATAATCGAGCCTCGGCGTACATCCATACACCCCGGACTGGAACTATAGAAACTCGGAGAAGACCAAGCCTGCCTGCTAGTACGGATTAGTTGCAGGCAGTACGTGCTGTCAAATAAACGGGCTCTCCCGTCTGACGAGGCCTTATTACTTCCACCATGTTAATATATACTACAGAGTTGTAAGTAAGCAAGTAGAAATATAATTTGCACTTATTTTGCGTATGTGACCGGGCGTTTGTGTAGACCGTACCAGAACATTAACAGGTAATATCAAAGGGACAAACTATAACTCAAGGGTTCGTTTAAAAGAAGAGCTACTTCTTATTGTGTACAGTTATTGAGAAATATGAATACTTCGGGTGCAGAAAAATCCGAAGTTGAACTCGAGCCATTTTTTGGAACTAAGCACGACCACTTTGACCACCAGGATTGGTGGTTCCAAGCCAACGAAAATTGGCATTGATTCTCTTGCTTAAGAGGGGGAGATACACAGGCCACCATATTGTCTTACAGACGGAAACTCTGATGTGAGGATTGAGAAGTTCTTGGAACTGTAGATATGCCAGCCAAGCCAAATCAGTCTGGCAGCACATTTACGAAGTTACCTGATACTTTATTTAAAGTTGAAAATCAACTAGTCAAGGATCCCAACTTCGTTAAATCAAAAGGACAGTGCGAGGGTATATTAAATTGCTTCACTTTAAACAGTCAAGTTAGTATTTGTTCATTTAGTAAAAAAATCAAACTACTCACATTGTGTTTTTGGAAATTTCACAGAGAATATGCAACATGAGAAGGGAAACCGAGATTACCATTTCGGACCTCTTTCAAAGGCTGAAGACTGGGCAAAAGGCCCCTAAACCTTCCTAAATGGACGTATGTTACTGGCGTGTGACTGAACGCCATAATGCCTGATTCCTTTGTATTAATTGAACTTGCGAACTTTCCCAGTTGTTAGGCGCGAGGGAGAAGAATTCAGCGCAAATGATTTTGTGTCACGATCATTTTTTGGAAACACGCTGCTCACATTGCAAGTTTGATTTTGGAAAAAAACTGCTACTTATAATAAACGGGAAGTATATTACCTATCTTTAAGTGGTTGAGGTTATGTGAAGTGATTTATTTGTTTTTTTATTTTTATACAGGGGACTACTCACTGTCTATCGTAGCATGCCTCAACTGTCTGAGATGCAAGGGTTTGGAAAAAAGACTCGGTTTTGGATATGGTTCGCCTTTCAGAGGTTTATTCGGTAAGTCCCTATTTGCTTGCTGGGAATTCTGCGATCGGTAATCCCCACGAAAATTTCCTTTTTACGACCCATGAAAGAGGAAATCAACGTTTTGAGATACAGTCACTGAGAGCTAGGCAGGATAAGATCTGTTACTCTTGATCGACGCTTTTGCGCAGGAAAGGCATACTTCTACAAATGAAAACCGTCGGGGTTTCTCCTTGGATCTTCGCCAGTCCTTTTTGCATTATTTGATTGTTTTGTCTCACCATTAAAGCCACTTGAGGAAGGCATCCCGTAAAAGGAAGGTAAAACAAAGATAAAACCGTTTTAAAACCTGATTTAAGGTAACTTGGCTAACCTTCGCATGGGGAAAGTTCGTTCACCAATTAGGTTGCAGTATTTGCTAATTCCGGGGCCCTCGCAGTTTATGTAAATAATGGGTTGCCGGAAAAAACTCGGGAAACCGGTATGACCGTTTTTCAGCTTAGTTACGCCTCCATCCAGCCTTACCAAAAACCCGGGTTTGCAGGACCCGAGGTTCGAACTCGTGTCCTTTCGTAATCGAGCGTTAGTGAGTCCAACGTCGTAACATCCGACCGCAGACCCGTTGTCCTCTCAGTTGTGATCAGGAATACGAACCGATCAGGTTACTGAAAATATTAATTACGTTGTACCTTGGGACTCACTGTAGAGTCTTCACAGGCAGTCGTATGCAGTGGTCTGATATGGGAATCGTGCCAAACAAGATAAATAAAACACTGGCAATCAGCGCTTTATATGATCTCCTGCTGTTAATTAGCAAGAAGGATTGATCGTAACAAACCAGGAAAATATAAAGTTCACGATGACTGAGCATCTATGGTTGCTTGCATTTCATCCAAATTTTTGTCTGCCATTCAAAGCACTGAACGTCGAAACTCACAAAAATATCTGGAACTCTATAGGCTCTGTTTATGCTGCCTTCAAGCTCCTCATAATTTCAACTCAGATTCTTGGCTTATTGGGGACTTGACAAATGACTTTAGGAAATGGGGATGAAACGTCCCCAGGGGCAACTGTTAGCATATTTTGCCCTTAAGAGAAATTATGGAACATTTTATGCATCTGCCGAAGTAAACAACTGTTCTTTTTATATTTGCATCGTGTTCGCTGTCTTTATCTGTGCATAGGCACTACAAGGTTTGACACTGGAAAAGAGGTTCCCCAATACCGCAGGTCACCTTGCGCCAAATTTCGGATGAGTACCTTTTCCCTAACACTAAATATCATAACCCTAATCCTAATTGTAGCCCCAACACTAGCGCTCCTTACCGTGCCTAATACCCTAATACTAAGCTCAATACTAGCCTTAACTCCCCTGGGATTTAGCTCGAAGCCAACTCAGATGCGGAAGCACCTATAACAGTGTCCTATGCTATTATTTTGAATGAACTATAGTCTTGCCGTACCAGAAATATAAAAGCTGACAATGAAGACAATTTGCAAATAAAACGTGTAAAATAAGTTCCTTCATAGCTGACAGACACCGTGCCGGGGATACCCGGTCACATATCGCGTGTGACCCAATGCTCTTCTGGTTTCGTCAAAACGACGTCGCCTTACCTCCAATGGCGCGAAAATGCTTCACGCCCACCAACAATCCTGCAATTAATGCTCACCAAAGAATGAAAGCCTGCGACCACACAGGTTCGTTATACGACACCGTTTTACATAGCCATCCACCGGGGTGTAAATATATGTCGATTTTCACCGAGCAATCATTCTGTACTCGGTTACTACTGCTACTCCAAAGTAATTTTTTGTAACGCAGCAATGATCTGTGCGCACAGACTCAGATAATGGACAACTCCAGGCAACCACGTGAGCCCACGGTTCTGTTTATGAGGGGGAAGTGCCCGTAATCACCCGAACTAACTTGGTATTCGTTAGAATTTTTGAATTCGTGTAGGTGTCCCTCATAATCGACAATAAAGTAATGGCAGCAGAGTTGCAGCCTGTTGTGCGTTTTTACCGCGCGTCAGTAGCGCGAATTATTGGTTGGCGATGAGGACCGCACCATTTGGGAGTGCACGGGCAACGCGTGGAATGCAAAGGGAGGTCGGCATGACGACTAACGGAGTCGCTGGTGTCCCACACCAAAGTCCATGTACCCACAAAGTGGAAGTTGTTGTCCAGCTCCAGGGTTTGGGCATGGAATTGCGAACCTAGACCCTCTGTCGTAACTCTCGACTGCGTTCGCACATTCGTGAGCAGTCGTCCTTTGAACTGACCCCTATAGAGGGAAGGACAATGGGGACAGTAAATACGATAACTTTTGACTGAATGCCCTCTTTATACCGGTGGCTCCCTCAGCAACATGTGACTTTTATGCACCGTGGTCGGCGGACGATAAGCGATGCACTGGCAAAATGCAGCACCAGTGTGTCCTGTCGTTTCCGATACATTTGTCATACATTTTTGCCCTCTGGCGATGCGATCATCGATTGCACTTCACAAAACTCCGTGATGAGCCATTTCTGGCAATTGATACGGTCGACACCGGAGTTTCTGCACTCGTTTTGCTGGGTCGCAGAAGAGCGCTTTTTTTCTATTTGGAAGCGAGTTATAACACAATGGGGTGCTTACACCGGGAGCGACCCAGATAACTGAGAAACGTGAACATTGCATAAGTTGCTTGAGAAAGCAACAGAGTTTAGCCCGTCAAACGTTGGAAATAGGCGTAAAACAGCTCCCTATTCAACCAGTCAGAAAATAAATGGCTGTCAGGAGTCCGCATCAGTGAGAAAGCATCATATGCCAGTATACGGTTTGAATTAATAACGGCCTCTTCCACTTGTCTTTGAACGTGTTTAAAGGCGTCAAAAAGCACGAATTACACCATAATCAGAGGCCGCTGACCCCAGTATTTAACCAAACCAAATCTCAAGGGACAGGCCTGGGTAAAAAAGTCTACTAAATGCCATTTAGTACCTATGATGCAGGAAATTTTGCTCAAACTGACAGCTCGTGTCTAAACACATACAAGGTTATCCACTCCTTACGGCCGCTCACACGCTGAACGCAGACAACCATTTGTCTGTGAAGAATTTGTAACGTTGGCTCCTAAACAACGAAGAATGACCACGAGTTCCGGGAGGCAATGCAATCATATGAGACATAGGCTAGTGAGGCACAAATTCCTTATGACGATGAAAGGCAACGGACGCGCAACGAATCGAGTTTTGGCCAACTGTAGAATCAGGAACCAGCTGCTGTCCTTGTATACAGTGTCTTCGGTGGCAACACACACGTCCCTTTGAGCAGTTGATCACTTTGCCTGATATTTTAAATTCCTGATTCCCCACCAATACCACGAAAATGTAGCTACCTTGCTTCAAAACGCCAGTTCGGTCATTGCGGGACATGGTATACGGATAAAGACTTTCTGATGAGAAAGCACTATTGGGACTTCAATTTGGTCAAGTCGTTCACCCTTTGGTTGAGACTTCCCCTGCCAAGTTTATGACCTGTCTAATCTTGCACGTACCGCTTCGGAGTCCAGTCCCAGGCGATGGTTTGTGATAATACTGGTACGATCAGGGTAATCTAAAGCAGAGATCATATTTTCTCTAGGCATTTGATATGAGGAGTATTTTGGATACCTGTTTGGATAACAATTTCTTTATCAATCTGAGTTTTTAAATGCACACAGGAGTTCATTTTCGGAGATAAAAGTGATAACAGGACAAGCAACATATATAGAGGATATTAACCAATCAGTGACCACTGCAGCAGGTCGGGAGGTAATTGTGTAGAACACTGTATACCGGCGCGAGATTTATACATTGATTGCCTGTGTTTGAATCCGAGCTTCAGTCTTCAATTCATTCTCGGCTCGTCCTGCTTCCGACGTTGACGATTATCTTAGTCGGTGTGAAGTTGAACTCGTGTACCATTTAGAAGATTTGGGCGACCACCTGCGATAATTCGTTGCTCTATCATACAGTCAGCTTATATGGGTGTATTTGCGAACCGAGAATACTTTTAGTCCGTCATGTGTGGTTAAAAAGACAGTTTAGATATGGAATGCCGTACGACGCTCAATCGGTCCTTGATTTGCATGACCCTCTAGCACAGGGTTAGTTTGGATCAGTATGCAATTCCAATATTTTAATATCTTTGCCAATTTTCTCAAAGCAGAAAAATAATCTTTGTGCTGCAGGGACTTTCGTGGTGGGGGAGGGAAGGAGTCGCATATTATCAGTCTGTCAACGTCACAGTACTTCTTCTCATTATAAATTTCAGATTATCTAAAGTACCCTACATATGGCTAAGTACAGATGTCTGTCTATGATGTATAAATGGTTTGTCACTTAGATCATAACATACCAAACTGGAGACTTAAAACAGGGTCGCCTTGCGAATCAAAGATAAGTAAATTGTATTGTTTGTGCATCCGGAATGCAGGTCTCCGGTAGCATGTGACTTGAATTTAGCAATCAGTGGTTCTATTCCCTCACACAGGCATTTGACTGCTAACTGTGTGATTTCTAGATTTCGTTAGTTTTTACAAGCAGCATTTTCCAACCAATTCTTATCGGAATTTTACATGTCCTCTTATTCATACATCTTTTCGTTGAACTAGAATAACTCCTCTCTGGCTCTTTGTGATCATAATTTTCCTGGGTTTCATCCCGTCCGCGAATGACGGACCTATCTACGACACCCTTGATATGGAGCTCGGTGCCTGTAGAAGAAACTGGTGGGCGATTTTTGTGAACAACTTTGTGCATGAAGATGACATGGTAAGGGGATTTCCGATCATTTACTCCCTTTTAAAATGAGGGGTGTGCCAACCAGTTTTATAATTAATAATTTAGCTACTCAAAACACATGAGTAGACATTATTGTTAATATTACAGACACTCGATGAATTATTTGTGTGGCAGGCGAGCACTGATTTAGAAACGGAGCGAACTGGGATGGCTTGTAGATCTATAAGTGGCTCTTTTAAATCGTGGGGTCAGGTAAAAATCTCCCAGTTGACGACAGGATCTCGTTCATTCCAGCAACGTTGTGAACAGAAAGACCACCGAAATAGACTGGAATTCCAAACCTACCATTTAGAATTTGCGGCGGGGAAAGTAGTTTCGGACTAAATTGTACAGAGTAACGATGTGAGATGTGAACTCTTTGCAACATTCAACAAAATAAGCCAGTATACAAGAATTAGTACCGATTAAACAACAATAGAAAATTCGTGCAGGCGTTCCAAACCATTGTTTTTCACCTACACGCTTCTCCTGCTCTATAAAACCTCACGAATTTAGTCATGCTGAAATATATATCTATATATATAGCTTAGGCTGGTACTTATTGAATATAGACTGATCAACTAAAGCATGCCTTTGAATGGTAAAAAAACTAAAGGCGGAATCATGGGCGTAGCGTATTAAATTTGCTGGAGAATCCTGCAAGCTCGCCGATGACAATGCTCCATTAAATTACCACAAATAGCTTCGATAAAGCGAAGAGAAAAATATTCCACTTACCTGCGCAAAATGCTTTCACCTGATAATCTCCAATTAACTAGCAAGTGTGTTTTTGTTTGCTTTTTATGTTTGTATAAATTCATTTGCGTTTTTTCAGATTAAAAATAGCCATTTAGCATATTCATCTTATGGAAACCCAGGATATTCCAAGGTATTGTTTTTTTAAGGAGGGGTGTAAATTTTTACTACTAATTCTAATTAATGTCGGAGTATTTTAAAGTACCAGCTACATCCCCACTGATTCTTAAGATTTCAAAGGTACTTGATGGGCTTTGTTTTTTAAATAGGTTCGTGCAGTCGCAGACGTCCCCATGAGGAGACTGTCTGATGGCTTGCGTCTTGCATTAAGTTGAATCACATCATACAGTCTGTGGCTACCGTTAGCAAACTTAAGAACTGTGGGCTAAACGAATCAGTGAACAACTTAACGATCTTCCTGATTACAAACTTTTAAAAACTGAAACAAACCTGCAATTTCGGTGTAAAAATTAATGAACCGAGAAAGAACATCAAATATTTGCGTATCCTTCCGCTAAAATATATGCACATTTCTATACAGGCGTCGAAAATGCATGGAAATACACACACCACTTAAATGTGTACCGAGGAGACCAGCAAACGGCTGACTTGAAAGGGTAGAATCTGGCTATTAACGTGGCAATGTGCCCTATTTCAGTCTCCTTTTCAACACTACCCGAATAATCTATAATAGGAAATATCTCAGTGCAATATTAGCATATAAATCTAACCCTAGCCCGAGTCCATATTGCACATTACTTTTTAACGCATAACATACTAAACTATCTAATTGATTTAAGTAGCAAGATAAAACTAACTTACGTCAACTACCATTGCGACAAAGCAAGCAAGATTTTGCAATTGTGGCCGAAATAAGTCTGCACCCATCATGGCCATTTGTGTTTTACGTAAATTTTGACAACATTTTTAGCGGTCGCTGCAAAGATATGTTGCATTGCTAAGTCATAAAGCAGCATTAACAGAAAATGGCTGTTTCTTTAAACTTCACCACTAGCAAACCGTCAAAATGGACTTAATTTTAGTGTCTTCCCTGGACGTGGTATCTATCAAATGAAATGCAATTCAGCGTTATTCTTGCACCGATCTTTTTAACCCTCGTCCAATGGTGAGTTTTTGCGTGAATTTTCTTACATCTCTGCATACCTGCTTGCGTACGTCGCGTCACCCTCGACAGTATGTCGAAAATCAAGATCCGGACCTCCAACTGGGATCTGTTTTAATTGTCCTAAAATTGTTTTTCAAATCAGGTCCTCACAAGTTGGCACAACCAGCAATCTATCTGCTCGATTTAAGGATGTATCTGAAAATTACACATAATTGCTCTTCACTGAAAGCAGTCACATCTCGCAGACGTCTCCTGCATCACCAATTTCAGAACGTTTTTACCGAAGACGCTGTTTTTAGGTGGAGGGATAAAAACACACTAATCCTGAGATGCCAGAGAAAAATTCGATAGAGTCACCATCAGAGTTCATTAACAGTGGTTATAAAACAGAACATTGGGCTGTCAGACGCTGATTTGAAGGGGGTGTTATGCTGGACTTTTCTGACAGATTTGAATACTTCCTTTGACCCAATTGTGAAACACCTGGTGGCCTCGGTAGGGTACAACCCCACGACAACAAGGGAAAGGCTTTACTAAAGTCAAAGCTTTATCCATATGAGCTATGAGGCCCCACCGGGACCCGTGAATTTAATTACACTTGAGTCAAACGAATTATTTAAATGTGTAAAAACCCTTAATTGAGCCTGATAATGGAGTCCAGATTGATTGCTAAGTAAATTATGCTTGTACAGTCAGCTTGCAGTATCAGAATTGGAGTATTCCATACGTTGAATAAGGCTGGGCGGATAACTTGACCGAAGTGTTATTAAACTCACGGCCCCTTAGTTCAAGTAGCTAGAGCCTTCCCCTTACTGTCGTGGATTCGAATCCCACCGAGGTCGCCGAGTTTTTCCTAATTGGATCGCACCAATTTGAACTAAGCCAACCGAATGAAAACCGTTGTTAAGACAAAGTCCACTGGTTGTAATGATCAAGACAATGAAGGTTCACAAAGAATTTTTTCAGAAATTAGGGTGGAATTTTTCCGGACCGTTGTGGGTCCCCTGCCCTCCTGGAGGACCTTTTGCAGCCATACACAAATTTGTTTTTTTTTTTCAAGACTTCAATTCACCTTTACTCATCGTCTTTTGACAAGAGAACATGGTATCAGATCACTTTCAAAAAGCCATTAGCGCAGGTAGTCGCCAACGCGGCGCAATCAGAACTACGTAGTGTTAGACGAAATTGAATTTTGAAACGGGCGGATGCAGCAGGATTTATTGGTTCCAAAAAATTTCGCGATGGCTTATCAACTGCAACCCGTCTTTGCATAACACAGATAACGAATGGAAGTAGAAATCAGTTTAAATTTTTACAGAAAATCAATGCATTGCCGCCCGCATAGTTCATCGAATCACCCTGGAGATAAATGCTGTAGAACTCCGCGACTTTTTAAAATTCGAGATCTTGCTGTCTAACCATGTCCTCTCAATTTGCTGAGTGTGTGGACCAACGTAATTTTCTTGGTGATTGACGTTTTTGTGATCGTACCCAATCTAATTGAGTCACCGATAAGTTGGCCATTCGTCAGAATCTATTGTTGAACCTGCTTCTACCACGCGTCCAATTCTAGGGCTTAAAGTAGCTGCATCTCACTTGTGTAGATTCATGCAAAATCAACGCATGACCGTGGTTCAGACAACTTTGTAGGCGTTTGTCAACGTTTTCTTTGGCCGGTGCATCTCCGCCCACAAACTAACTACGAGTCTATTTATTGCGCCCTGCAAATCTGGCCCCGTCAATCTAGGTTGAGTTTTCCGGTGTTTCATTCGGCTTTCCTCTCCTAATGACAGACACTATTTTGGAAAAGAATTCTCGGCCTTACTTGAACCGGCCAACCACACTATTTTAGGATACACCAGTAAGCTTTGGCGCTTCTTCCAGTGGCATTCTATTGCTCCAGAGATAAAGTTGCTCAAAAAGGTCTCAGAATTTAGAATAATAGTGGAATCTTCCGTTCAAATCACACAGAGAGAGAGAGAGAGAGAGCGAAGAGTTCGTTCCCCTTTCCTCCTGATCGCACAGACTGACAACCCTTTCTTCTGCGTCTCCATACCGGCACATTCTGTTCATGGACCTTCTTGATCGTGAACAACACCAGTCCATCGTACTTGCCACAAGATGTTTCCTCTAGGAGATAACTTGACGCCGCCACTTCATTTTGCACCGTTTCGTTATAAAACTCACGTAACAACATTTGAAGGGTATTCTGAAGTCGTAACAAAATCTGAAGATATTAATCACGCTATAGTAGCATAAATAAATGTTTAAGATATTTCAGACTGAAACGATCGTTTCTACCAGTCATACCTGACTGAGAAAACCAGAGGTCAGGAGCCGAGTCAACCTGACACCAAACCAAACGCTTTCCGAATAAGCTGTCCAATCAGCCTGACCTCTACCGATCTGTTCCAGTTGCGGAATAGGACATGGAGGTTTTAAGTGTGCCTCTGTGATCCAGTCTATACCTCACACAGAATGGTTGGTAGAATGGTTTACTAAGAGACAATCGACACACACCACACAATAGTTCGATCATCTTGTTTGACGATGTCCTCCGTATGCTGTGCAGGGACGGTGACTCGCGTTGGAGTATATTGAGAGTAGACTTGTGCTGCATCTACCTCAATCTCTGTTCCACTACCATACCTGGACCCGGTGTCAAGAAAGAGTCGAGAAGACCGGAGATGGGAGAGGGCGCAGGCCCACGCACTGTGGTCCAAAACCAAATAAGAACGAAACGAAACAAGAGAGGGGCGGCTCGGATACCAACCGAGTGGGAGTGCCATAAAGGCCACATTAAGAAGGAGCCATTGCAGCCTGACTCTCAGTCCGCCAGTCAGCCACTCAACACAAAACACACATTGGGCTGACCACGCGAACCGAGTTATCTCGTCAGTTGGCAACTCGCCAATCCACGGTTTTTAGCGCACCGTGATAGTTTCAAGCGCGTCAGATTGTTTATAGTGAGGAACATGCGCTGAGCTGCCGACCTCACTCTCTCCCCAACCCCCACCATCAGACACTGTCCGAGCCGGTCAGTTGCCTGATGTGAGAGAGGGCGCATTGGCTGACGGATCGGCTCACGCGTCTTCGCGCGCCACAGCACGACCTGGCCCCCATTACACACACACGACACGACAGTTCGACCGTCGTAGTCCGACGATGTCCACCGTATGCTCCACACCAGGTGGTGCAGGGACGGTGACTTGCGCGTGAATTAGTTTTAAGTGATAGTAGCCTTGCGCTGCAGCTACCGCACTCTCTCCTCCTCCCCACCTGAGCCCGGTGTCAAGACAGAGTCAAGAAGACCGGAGATGGGAGAGGGCGCAGGTGGCTGGCGCGGCCGGAGCCGCCCTGGGCGTGCCACCACACCTGGCTCGGATCCCACGGAGTGGGAGTGCCATAAAGCTACATTAAGAAGGAGCCATTGCAACCTGACTCTCAGTCCACCAGTCAGCCACTCCACAAAACACACATTGGGCTGACCACACACACACACACACACACACACACACACACACACACACACACGCACACACACACACACACAGCAGTTCGACCGTCGATTTCGACGAGGTCCACCGTATGCTCCACACCAGGTGGTGCAGGGACGGTGACTTGCGCGTGAATTAGTTTTAAGTGATAGTAGCCTTGCGCTGCAGCTACCGCACTCTCTCCTCCTCCCCCACCTGAGTCCGGTGTCAAGACAGAGTCAAGAAGACCGGAGATGGGAGAGGGCGCAGGTGGCTGGCGCGGCCTAAGCCGCCCTGGGCGTGCCACCACACCTGGCTCGGATCCCACGGGTGGGGAGTGCCATAAAGGCCACATTAAGAAGGAGCCATTGCAACCTGACTCTCAGTCCGCCAGTCAGCCACTCCACACAAAACACACATTGGGCTGACCACGCGGTCCGAGTTATCCCGTCAGTTGGCAACCTTCCAAGCCACGGCTTTTAGCGCACCGTGATAGTTTCAAGCGCGTCAGATTGTTTATAGTGAGGAAAATACGCTGAGCTCTCGACCTCACTCTCTCCCCCACCCCCACAATCAGACCACTGTCCGAGCCGGTCAGTTGCCTGATGTGGGAGTGGGCGCATTGGCTGACGGATCGGCGTACCCGTCTTCGCGCGCCACAGCACGACCTGGCCCCCATAACGCACACACCAGGATTCACAAACTCAGGGGATATGGAGCAGCCATCGCCGTCTGACTCCCAGTCCACTGGTCAGCCACTCGACACACACAGCACATACACTGAGCCGACGGCGTGGTCTGGTGGAAGCGTCAGATTGGCAGACTTCCCAGCCACGGTTTCTAGGAAACCGTGATATACTGTGGTAAATGGTGATTGTGAGGGTGTTGTCGATGCATTGGTGTAGGTAGTGTGCGCTGATGTAGGGTTAGCCTACGGTGGTTTACCGGAGGTTGTCATGGAGGCGCATGTGTCCTAATAGGCCCATGCGGTGTGTAAATGTGCGAAAGCAGTTAGGGCAGTGAAGGCGGGCACGTCGACTGTATGTCGGAGCCCCAGGCACTGGTTCACCAGCCTCCATGCGATGGATTCGCAGGTGACCGACCAGGCCGATGCGTGAGTTGAAGTTGCGGGTTCAGTGTGGGCAGGAGAAATCGGTAGAGGCTGGGAGGATGTCATTGCTGGTAGTGGGGGTGGCAGGGGCACTAAGAATGGCAGGAGCGGAGGGTGTGCATGGTGTATCGGTGTTGTCGGCATTGTGGTGAATTCCGCTGTTATGGATGCGCATGTGACCGAATAGGCCTATGCGATGAGTGAATGCGCGAGGACAGTGAGGGCAGTGGAGGCGACGACCTCTGCTGTGTGATGGTGCTCCAGGCACTGGCTCACCGGTCTCTGTACGATGTATTCGCAAGTGACCGACCAGGCCGATTCGTGAGGTGAATGTGCGGTCGCATTGAGTACAGCTTAGGAGAGATTCCCCATCGCTGATGGTGGTTGTGGTGGTGGTAGTGAAGGCGGTGGTGGTTGCGGTGGTAGGGGTAACAGGCGATGAGTAGATGGATGTGGTCTCTGTGATGGTGGGAGCAATGGAATTGATGACAGGAGTGAGGGTGGGGAGTCAGAAGGAGGGTTAGCAGAATTTGACGTAGAAATTGGAATTGTCGGATTGTTTGTGCATTGCGTCCGAAGATGTCCAACCAGGCCGATTCGCGCGCGGAAGATGCGTTGACAGCGCGGGCACGTTGGCAGGGCCTGGGCATTGGCGGTGTTGGTCCGGGGCGCTGGTGACTTTCGTGCCGCTCTTTTGGCCTTGGCAGCGGCGATCCGGTTGGCCTCATAGATCGCTGAACCAGTCTTCACTGATCTTCTCCATGCCGGTCTATCCTGGGCGAGGTCCTCCCAGGTCGCAGAGTTGATTTGCAGTTGCTTCAGCGATGTCTTCAAAGTGTCCTTGTAGCGTCGTTTTTGACCTCATGCCTGCGAGAACCCGTAGCGACATCACCGTAGAAAAGTCGTTTGGGTAGTCGCTCGTCGTCCATTCTTACCAGGTGGCCGCTCCATCGCAGTTGCACTTGCCTCAGCATGGCATGGATGCTGAGGATTCCGGTCCGCTCCAGGACTTCCGTGTCAAGGATCCTGTCTTGCCATCTCAGCTTCAGTATTCTGCGGAGGCAGCTGAGATGAAAGTGATTCAGCTTCCTGGCTTGGTTCGAGTAGACGGTCCAGGTTTCCGCTCCGTAAAGGAGTGTCGACAAGACGACGGCCTTGTACATCTTCAGTTTGGTGTTCAGGTGAATACCGTGGCGATTCCACACGGAGGACTGCAGCCGGCCGAAAGCCTGACTAGCTTTGGAGATCCGTTGGGCAACCTCGTCATCGATTCTCGTGTTGCGCGACATCGTGCTTCCTAGATAAGCGAAGGTTTCCACGTTTTTGAGTTGAGCACCGTTGACATAGATTCGAGGAGCATTGTATTCTGCGCTGGGTGGCGGCTGGTGCATGACAACTGTTTTGGCTGTACTGATTGTTAATCCAAAATCGGCGCAGCCTCCGGCGAAGAGGTCCATGCTCCTTTGCATGTCCTCCTCTGTCACGGTGTTAAGGGCGCAGTCGTCCGCGAAGAGCAAGTCATGGACTGTAGTCGTAGACACGCGCGTTGGAGCCTGCATACGCCGACTGTTGAGAAGGTGCCCGTCAGTTCTGTAGGCGATGCGGATACCAGGCTGCTCATCACGGTAGGCGTCCATCAGCATAGCCGAGAACATGAGACTGAAGGGTGGGGGCCAGTACGCAGCCCTGCTTCACTCCGTTGGTCACTGCGAATGCTTCGGATACCGTCCCGTTGTCAGTGACGCGCGCCGTCATCCCGTCATGAAGCTGACGTACCATGTGCGTGAACCGCTTAGGACAGCCAAATTTCTGCATGACTTTCCACAGTCCGTCACGATTCACCGTGTCAAAGGCTTTCGTTAGATCCACGAAGGTAGTGTATAGGTGAGTTCGCATCTCCTGACACTTCTCTTGTAGCTGGCGGGCGGCAAAGATCATATCGGTTGTTCCGCGGTGTCGGCGGAAGCCACACACACACACACACACACACACACACACACACACACACACACGACAGTTCGACCGTCGATTTCGACGAGGTCCACCGTATGCTCCACACCAGGTGGTGCAGGGACGGTGACTTGCGCGTGAATTAGTTTTAAGTGATAGTAGCCTTGCGCTGCAGCTACCGCACTCTCTCCTCCTCCCCACCTGAGCCCGGTGTCAAGACAGAGTCAAGAAGACCGGAGATGGGAGAGGGCGCAGGTGGCTGGCGCGGCCGGAGCCGCCCTGGGCGTGCCACCACACCTGGCTCGGATCCCACGGGTGGGAGTGCCATAAAGGCCACATTAAGAAGGAGCCATTGCAACCTGACTCTCAGTCCGCCAGTCAGCCACTCCACACAAAACACACATTGGGCTGACCACGCGGTCCGAGTTATCCCGTCAGTTGGCAACCTTCCAAGCCACGGCTTTTAGCGCACCGTGATAGTTTCAAGCGCGTCAGATTGTTTATAGTGAGGAATATGCACTGAGCTGTCGACCTCACTCTCTCCCCACCCCACAGTCAGACTACTGTCCGAGCCGGTCAGTTGCCTGATGTGGGAGTGGGCGCATTAACTGACGGATCGGCGTACCCGTCTTCGCGCGCCACAGCACGACCTGGCCCCCATAACGCACACACCAGGATTCACAAACTCAGGGGATATGGAGCAGCCATCGCCGTCTGACTCCCAGTCCACTGGTCAGCCACTCGACACACACAGCACATACACTGAGCCGACGGCGTGGTCTGGTGGAAGCGTCAGATTGGCAGACTTCCCAGCCACGGTTTCTAGGAAACCGTGATATACTCTGGTAAATGGTGATTGTGAGGGTGTAGTCGATGTATTGGTGTAGGTAGTGTGTGCTGATGCAGCTTAGCCTCCGGTGGTTTACCGGAGGTTGTCGTGGAGGTGCATGTGTCCTAAGAGGCCCATGCGGTGTGTAAATGTGCGGGAGCAAGGAGGTCAGTGAAGGCGGGCGCGTCGACTATATGTCGGAGCCCCAGGCACTGGTTCACCAGCCTCCGTGCGATGGATTCGCAGGTGACCGGCCAGGCCGATGCGTGAGTTGAAGTTGCGGGCGCAGTGTGGGCAGGAGAAATCGGTAGAGGCTGGGGCGATGTCATTCATGGTAGTGGGGGTGGCAGGGGCGCTAAGAATGGCAGGAGCGGAGGTGTGAATGGTGTATCGGTGTTGTCGGCATTGTGGTGAATTCCGCTGTCATGGATGCGCATGTGACCGAATAGGCCCATGCGATGAGTGAATGCGCGAGTACAGTGAGGGCAGTGGAGGCGACGATCTCTGCTGTGTGATGGTGTTCCAGGCACTGGCTCACCGGTCTCTGTACGATGTATTCGCAAGTGACCGACCAGGCCGATGCGTGAGGTGAATGTGCGGTCGCATTGAGTACAGCTTAGGAGAGATTCCCCATCGCTGATGGTGGTTGTGGTGGTAGTAGTGAAGGCGAAGGCAATGGTGGTTGCGGTGGTTGGGGGTAACAGGCGATGAGTAGATGGATGTGGTCTCTATGATGGTGGGAGTAATGGAATTGATGTCAGGAGTGAGGGTGGGGGAGTCAGAATGAGGGTTGGCAGAATTTGACGTAGAAATTGGAATTGTGGGATTGTTGGTGCATTGCGTCCGAAGATGTCCGACCAGGCCGATTCGCGCGCGGAAGATGCGTTGACAGCGCGGGCATGTTGGCAGGGCCTGGGCATTGGCGGTGTTGGTGCGGGGCGCTGGTGACTTTCGTGCCGCTCTTTTTGGCCTTGGCGGCGGCGATCCGGTTGGCCTCGTAGATTGCTGAACCAGTCTTCACTGATCTTCTCCATGCCGGTCTATCCTGGGCGAGGTCTTCCCAGGTCGCCGAGTTGATTTGCAGTTGCTTCAGCGATTTCTTCAAAGTGTCCTTGTAGCGTCGTTTTTGACCCCCTGCCGACGAGAACCCGTAGCGACATCTCCGTAGAAAAGTCGTTTGGGTAGTCGCTCGTCGTCCATTCTTACCAAGTGGCCGCTCCATCGCAGCTGCACTTGCCTCAGCATGGCATGGATGCTGAGGATTCCGGTCCGCTCCAGGACTTCCGTGTCCGGGATCCTGTCTTGCCATCTCAGCTTCAGTATTCTGCGGAGGCAGCTGAGATGAAAGTGATTCAGCTTCCTGGCTTGGTTCGAGTAGACGGTCCAGGTTTCCGCTCCGTAAAGGAGTGTCGACAAGACGACGGCCTTGTACATCTTCAGTTTGGTGTTCAGGTGAATACCGTGGCGATTCCACACGGAGGCCTGCAGCCGGCCGAAGGCCTGACTAGCTTTGGAAATCCGTTGGGCAACCTCGTCATCGATTCTCGTGTTGCGCGAAATCGTGCTTCCTAGATAAGCGAAGGTCTCCACGTTTTTGAGTTGAGCACCGTTGACATTGATTCGAGGAGCATTGTATTCCGCGCTGGGTGGCGGCTGGTGCATGACAACCGTTTTGGCTGTACTGATTGTTAATCCAAAATCGGCGCAGCCTTCGGCGAAGAGGTCCATGCTCCTTTGCATGTCCTCCTCCGTCACGGTGTTAAGGGCGCAGTCGTCCGCGAAGAGCAAGTCATGGACTGTAGTCGTAGAAACGCGCGTTGGAGCCTGCATACGCCGACTGTTGAGAAGGCGCCCGTCAGTTCTGTAGGCAATGCGAATACCAGGCTGCTCATCACGGTAGGCGTCCATCAGCATAGCCGAGAACATGAGACTGAAGAGGGTGGGGGCCAGTACGCAGCCCTGCTTTACTCCGTTGGTCACTGCGAATGCTTCGGATACCGTCCCGTTGTCAGTGACGCGCGCCGTCATCCCGTCATGAAGCTGACGCACCATGTGCGTGAACCGCTCAGGACAACCAAATTTCTGCATGACTTTCCACAGTCCGTCACGATTCACCGTGTCAAAGGCTTTCGTTAGATCCACGAAGGTAGTGTAAAGGTGAGTTCGCATCTCCTGACACTTCTCTTGTAGCTGGCGGGCGGCGAAGATCATATCGGTTGTCCCGCGGTGTCGGCGGAAGCCACATTGGCTTTCCGGGAGCAGGCCCTGCTCTAGATGACCGTTAAGACGATTGAGAAGGATACGGGCGAAGATCTTCCCGGCGATGTTGAGCAACGAGATGCCTCTGTGATTATCACAGAGTTGCCGGTTCCCCTTCCGTTTGTAGAGATGGACGATGGTCGCGTCTTTGAAATCCTGAGGAACTTGTCCTTGGCGCCACATCTCCTGGAAGAGTGTTGTGAGTTCTGCCATCAGCCGGGGCCCACCGTGCTTGTAGACTTCCGGTGGGATTGCGTCGGATCCTGGTGCTTTACCGCTGGAAATCTGCTGCACGGCCCGGATGGTTTCTGGTAGGGAAGGCGGCAGATCCAGGTCATTGTTCGTGTCCACTTGAGGGAGCCGGTCAATGGCAGCATCGGAGATGGCTGATGAGCAATTAAGGACACTTCTGAAGTGCTCGGCCCAGCGCTTCAGAATTTGCGATTTCTCTGTCAGCAGTGTTGTCCCATCAGAGCTGAGCAGCGGTGCGGACCCCTTGATACACGGGCCGTAGATGGCCTTGATGGCTTTGAAAAAGTTTTTCATTTCATTGCGGTCCGCATACCCCTGGATTTCTTCAGCCTTTCGGATCATCCAGGCATCCTGCATCTCCCGCAGCCGTTGTTGTACAAGGCGCCGGCATCTGAAAAAGGCTGCTTTGGTGGCGTCAGTCCGAAGGTCCATGTAGGCTTTGTGTAGTCTATTCTTCTCCGCGAGTAAGTTGCTGATGTCGGCGTCATTGTCGTCAAACCAGTCCTGGTGTCGACGGTGTGCGCGTCCGAGTACATCGAGGGCGGTGGACTGGATGACATTTCGCAGTTGACACCATCGTGTCTCCACGGTATCGTTATCATCTGGAGCATGCAGGTCCTCCAGTTTCTCGGTTATTTGGTTGCTGAAATCAAAACAGTGAGCAGGCAAATTTAATAAAAGAGTATTTAACTTACATGGCGGCCTCTTACCTTGGGGCCTTCGTCGGGGTTGCAGTCGGAGCCTCATCTGGGAGATGACGAGGCGGTGATCTGTCCAACCATCGGCATCGCGGATCGCCTTGGTTACCAGCACGTCCTGTCGATCTCGCCTCCGGACGAGAACATAGTCCAGCAGATGCCAGCGCCGCGACCGAGGGTGCATCCACGTGGCCTTCTCCCGCGTCGGAAGGCGGAAGAAGGTGTTGGACAGCAGGGAGACGGTGTTCCGCACACGTGCGCAGAAGAAGGAGGCCGTTAGCGTTGCAGCTACCCAGACCGTGGGGACCCAGCACTCCCTGCCAGGCAGCGTGGTCCGTCCCGACGCGGGCATTGAAGTCACCAAGGACAATTAACTTGTCCTCTTTCGGCACAGTCGCCAGCAAGGCGTGCAGGTCCTCGTAGAATTGGTCCTTCGCCGCATCAGAGCTCGTCATTGGGGGAGCGTAGGCGCTGATGATGGTGGCGAACTGGTCTCCCCGAAGAGGCAGGCGGAGGCTCATCAGGCGATCATTGATACCCTGCGGCAGACAGGGCAGACGTCCCACGATGTCGTTACGGATGGCAAAGGCAACACCAGCGTCGCGTCGCTCTGCCTTTGGCCGGCCGCTCCAGAAGAAGGTGTAGCTGGCCCCCACCTCCTCCAGCTGACCCTGCTCAGAGAATCGGGTCTCGCTGAGAGCAGCAATGTCCACCTTGTAGCGCGCCAGTTCCCGAGCGACTAGCGCCGTCCGCCGTTCCGGCCGGTTGCTCCTAGGATTGTCTAAAAGGGAACGAACATTCCAGGCTGCTAGTGTGAGTGGACTCACCCGAGCAGCCTGGAGAGTATGGCGAGGGGGATGAGGACGGGGGGTATTGTTGTTTGTTTGAGTTTTACGACCGCGTAGTTTGCGATCTGCGAGCCGCGGCCGGCTGCAGAAGACGTGAGAACCAGCATTTTTTTAGGGCACATTTTCTAGCCCCTTCCTCCGCGAGGAGGCAAGCAGTGCCATCCCTAAATAGGGCTGCTCGGACATCCCAGACGGCTGCCGAACTCCACTATGGGTCACGGTTTTGGTTTAGTGGAAGAACGACCCGAGTTAGTCTGGGCCGCCTACGGGGTTGCTGTCGCCCCCACCGTAGGACTTTTTGAGAGGGGGGAGAGATGGGAAGTTCGGGAGTCAGACATACCGGGTGTGGAGGCACACACAACACCGGAGACCCTCACCTGGTTTAGCCCGCCGGTCGTGACGGTTGCCCGGGGTGTGGCCGCTGGGAAAACCCAACTTCGAGGAGCCACAGGTGAGAGTTGGGTACCAGTTAGAGGCGGCCACAGGAGCATTCACCACCTGTATGAGACAAATGGAGCGACCAAATGCAAGCTGTGTGGTGCTGCCCCTAACTAGTACCCCTACACCCCACACCAGGATTCATAATTTCAGGGGATATGGAGCAGCCATCGCCGTCTGACTTCCAATCCACTGGTCAGCCACTCGACACACACAGCACATACACTGAGCCGACGGCGTGGTCTGGTGGAAGCGTCAGATTGGCAGACTTCCCAGCCACGGTCTCTAGGAAACCTTGATATACTCTAAGAAATGGTGATTGTGAGGGTGTTTTCGATGTATTGGTGTAGGTAATGTGCGCTGATGTAGCTTAGCCTCCGGTGGTTTACCGCAGGTTGTCGTGGAGGCGCATGCGACCAAATAGGTCCATGCGGTGTGTAGAGGTGCGTGAGTAGTGAGGGCAGTGGAGGCGAGCGCGGCAACTGTACGTCAGAGCCCCAGATACTGGTTCACCGCCTCCGTACGATGGATTCGCGGGTGACTAACCAGGCCGATGCGCGAGGTGAAGCTGCGGGCGCAGTGTGGGTGGGCGAAGTCACATTCCAGTCTGTATTCCAGATAGGCCTGTGAACTTCACTTCCACGTGACCCTCCAAATGTCACTGGTAGCTCAATGGACGTGACTATGTGGGAAAAGCGAGGAAGAGCACCGGTTCACCTAATGATGCCAGGTTTTCTCTGCATGACGGCGGCAAACTGACTCGATGATGAGCTCAGAAGCTCTAACTACCTGAAACTACTGCGGAAGACTCGCTGATTGATTTCGAATGGGGCATGAAGCAGGTTCAGATGAAATCCAAATAAAACGAAACTTATAGGAAATTGATTGTGTTCTCGAGTCACCACATCCCTCGCTCATAATAAATCTGACGCACCTAAATATACCAACACGCACTCTCGGCCGGGACTTGGAAGATTACGGATGGACGGGATATTGACAATTCTAAGTACTAGGAGTCTCAATGGATCCTTCATAATGTGGCGCATATGAAATTATCACACATGAAAGCCTGGTATATTTTTTGGAACCATATTGTGTGTGGCACACGAATACAAGCTCTCTGGCTTTGGCAGTCCCACTGTTTGCCGACTGCGATTCCCAATCTACGGCTGTAAATGCGCGTGGCACGCATTAGACGGAGATTAATGCGGCGGGATTCATTGCAGGCAATCTCACGGAGGCTATAAAGCTAGGCTCGGACCTGTCAGAGGCACGTTGAGTGTTTACTTAACTAGTTAGCTAACGACTCTGAGCTTTCGGAGGGCCCCTGATCCTTTTTTGCGCACTGACTTGTCTATTACAAGTCCATCTGTTTTGCTCTTCTTTTGACGTGGCAAACGCTCGAAATTATTTATACGATCCCCTCTGAATTTAGGCGACCCTGGCTCGGGCACCTTTTTGTGGTCAGTCTGGTTGCTTCAGGAATTGGTTCAGTTGCCTACTCTACCCTCTTATACAAAATGCCTCCGAGTTTTTTGGGTGCACTCACGTGAGTTCTTAATTTTCCGAGTTGTCAGCTGGCTGTGTGTCATTGCTTTTCTCCTCTTCCTCCGCCTCCTCCTCCCTCTTTTCTTATAAATGCTATTATAACTTCTGCAAGTGCAATTACTACTACTACTACTTCTAATGCTACTTCTACTTCTACTACTACTGCTACCAGTACTACTACTACTACTAAAATTACTACTTCTATTACCACTACTAATACTACTACTACTACTACATCTAATACTACTACTAGTTCTACGACTACTAATGCTACCACTACTACTTGTACTACTATTACCACTACTACTTCTACCAATACTAATACTACTACAACTACTTCTACTAATATTACTACCACTTCTTATACTACTACTACTACTTCTACTACTACATCTACTACTACTACTTCTACTACTACTTCTTCTACTACTACTACTATTAGTACTGGTACTACTGCTGTTACTCCTACTCTTTATGTTACTTATACTATTAATACTGTCATCAAAATCATCCTCACCACTGCCATTATAATAATTGCTGAGCAAAGGTGTAATTGTTGTTTTTCTGACGCCGCACTTGAAGACCCGGCTTCTTCGTATTCTACGTGAGACCCTACAACCGCTGGGGACCATACGCCATCGGACTATTCACGGGTTGGCTCCTTTTGACTCCATGCGTGAAAGTCAAGACGTGGGTGGTAAGTGCCTTAAAAGTGCCCACTTGTACCGTCTGGCGAGATGCCACTCCGCCAGTTTGACTATCGTTGCCGATGATGTCAAAACAGTGGAGTGTGTGCAGGGACGGCGCCTTGCGCGTAAATTAGTTGACGGTAACCGATTTTAAAAAATCCAAAAAAGACCAGAGATGGATCGGGTGCAGGTGGCTGGCGCGGTGTGAGCCTGCAACTACGCGTGCCACCCACCGGCGCCTAATCCCGCCTCCGGTCTTTCGCAGACGTATCCACAACTGATTCCGATAAAGATAAGGACCGATGCAAAATTCAAGAAACGAACGAGAGCTGGTGGCAGTGACCTTGTTGAGGGTCTAGACGCCCCCGTTTCACCCGAAGAACACATCTGAGGACGACAGGGATTAAGACTTCCGCGAGAAGGTCAAAGAGGTCTATTCCATTGTAGTTCTTATGCAATAATTTGTTGCCCTTCTTGAATTCACTCTCGCCTTTGGGTGCGACTCCTGTTTCCAATAGTTCGGTCAGAGGATAACGCGGCCCACCGCCTGTAGATTTACTCTGGGAAACAGTCTCTGTTGGGAGCTTTGAAGACACACCCGATGTCAAACATATCTGCCAGCATAAAGCCTAATTTCCTGCTGCCTATGCGTATCTTAAAAACGATACAAACATGGACCACCTAAGTAGAGGTTACAGTCACCGCACAAAACACCGTGCAGATTAGCGGGCTTTTAAAATCGAGTCGCCATCTTTTCTGCTCTTCCTTCGCCTGTGAATCCTCTTAAATGTACGTCGGTTGGCCTATTTCACCCATTATATACCAAATTTCAACCCTATTTGTTTATTCGAACAACAAGAATGAGGTGATCAGCGCACGACGCTGGCACTGTTTTGAAGGAAGTCCAATTTGATCGATATTTTGAGACGCATTCAAGAACGATTCTTCATGATGTCAATATATGCAGTCGTCGGCCATTCGTTTGTGATCTTCCGGTGTTGTGTGGTTTGTAAGCCCAACCTTATTCACGGTGAATGGAAGACATTTTAACTGAAAGTTTTGGAGTTTTACTTTCAAAATAAAGCGTAGCTCTCTCTATCTCTCTCAGATGGAATGACTACGGACAAAAGCGAATAGGCGATTTGCTGGAAACAGTTAAGAAGAAGATGCGAGTGCTGGAACCAGAATTTTATGGGCTCGACGTTTCGGATTCTCACCGATAATAGTGATAGGAATGCAAGGATTTCTGCATTTACGGGACACCGCTTCCATGCAAAAGCATGTATTCCACAATGAGCAACGCCAGCGTTCATCGCTGGAGCTCGTATTTAACTCCACGGTCGCTTACAAGTTCGCACCCGAGCCGTTAACGGCCGTGGTTTCATCACCCTTGCTGCTTCTAGGCGTGATAACCTTCGAACTTTATCCCGCTGTCCCTCGCGTAGCTAATTATCTGACCAAAGTTAAGTCTCAGCACAGCATATAGAGGCGGGAGATCATTACGCTTGTTAATTAACCAAAGGCTGGATGGTTGACAACGAGAAATTTCCTTCATCTCAAGCCAGGGAAGACAGTTAGGTGGATAACCTTTACGGGGGCGAATGAGCGTAAAATCAGCTCAGAGAGCCGTATCTTCAGGCCTTTGTATGTGCTCAGGTTTTTGGCCGCGGTGCGGACCGTGTGTGCTTCGTCCACCTGGAGTCAAGGAGTGAAGGACACAGCATCGATTGGCCCCAAGCTCTGGTCAGGCCCTGCGCAGCTTCAGCAACGAATTAACCGAAAGCGTGAGGCGGACAGAGGGCCGGTTTGAGGAAAAGGGCCGCGCCCGCATCCGCTGGAGCGGACTGCCACAGAACCCCGTTTACAGTGGGAATCAATCCATTTTCTTTCGTGAATTTAACCTCCCTCACGGAGCGAAATAATCACACAGAACAAAGAGACACTAAGAAATCTTACTGCCAACTTGCTATAGCTTTTATCTACTGTCACCCAGGCTGTACTAAAATGGACCTTTGACGAAAACGCACTATCTATTTTTAGCAAAAGGACTGGAAGAGGGGCCTTTTTGTCTCCACACTCGGATTTTCCTCGGCTCTACTGATTATGCTGACTGCTATCTACTACCTTTACGGAGAGTTAAGTGGATCGGCCTCACCGATCACAGTTCAGCAATCGGCCGCTTACAACGCACTGATTCGCGTTGTCTGGTCGATTGCCCTTGCCATCATAGTGATGCTCTGTGCCAACGGACTGGCAGGTAAGAGGAAGCTTGGCCACTTTCAAAGAAAAGTTAGTGAGTATTTACAATAGCATCATAAGGTTAAATGTCCACTTGGAACCTGATAGTGTTCTGTCGTATGCTAACATCCTCTACTACGCGGTCGGCTCTTCAACTCCAAAGAACAATGCCAGGGTACGTAAACGATCTCGAAGATTCTTGAAAATACTATTTTCATCAGTTTAGAGCCTGAAAGCACTTGATACGGTGTTTTGCCGATGAAATTCAAGGCAGTTTATCTATTTACGAAGTCCTTCAAACATAAGCTACATGGCCACTTATTGCCAACACCCGTCAATTATCCCACACGCGGTATAGTTGGCAAACAGTCAGCCATGATCTGTTGAACGAATTTCTTGACAATTAGGTGTTCAGTGCAGTTTTGCTTTGTTCGAAGTGCAGACGACGAGTAAGAAGATGTTGCTCAGGGTCTGTGTCGGCGAGGTCGTAGGGATGGATGTCGTGCAGGGTTATGTGCCAAGATGATGGCAACCAATAAAAAATGTTGGATAAATCTAATAAGTGCAAGTCTCCATAGAAGCAAAGAGATGAGTTCTAGAAAGGAGTTCAGAAGAAGATATGATCACTGAATAGAGAATTTAATTGACCCGAAGTTTAGAATTCTCACTTATCACAGACAGTCGCAAATAAGGGTGCTGGACGCGCAATACTCACAGGACGCAGTAACCATGCCACCATATGCCTAAGTCAGTTAGCATCTCTCGCGTTCGTCGCTGGGGGGTTATACTTGATACAATGATCGATGGTTTGTCCGCGTACGAGTCTTTAATACCTTAGTGACAGGAGCATATCGAATTTGAGAGATACTCAGGAAACCACGAAAGTAGGACGTATTGACGAAATCTCACCGCCGCTGTCGATTCTTTGTGATGATGACTCGGCAGTTCGGCTCGCTGTCACGGAAGCCGTTGGTCACCCACGTATAACCAATTACTCTGTCGGGGTAAAAGTATCAGCTACAACCAGGGAAGCTGGAGGTCATTGCGTTCATTAATCAACCGTGGACCGGCGAACCAAGACTCAAGCAGTTTACGGCGTGGGGGTTGTCAGCCCTCATTACACTCAAAAGTGACACCGGGTACCACCGGTTGAGGTGCGACCTGAAATCAAATGTCCTTCCTCCTCACTGCTGCCGAATGTTCGGCTATCCGTGTGATGAGTTTTCTCCCAGTGTGAGTACATCATTTTCCTGCATTTTGCTATTTCAGTTGCGGTAATGGTAAATGTCGGTTAGTTTGTGGGTTCACTGAAATATAACTGCAGGCCCCCACCGTATTTGGGGGCGTAAATCGATAGGCATAAAGGACACTGCTTGAATACTATACTTGCCGAAACTCCAATATAAAAGCAGATCATGAAAGCATTTATCAATTTGGTTTGTTCTCATCCCATATCTCACTGTCCAGTCCATAGGCTGACCTAAAAGCGCATCCTCGTAATCGAAATATTGTGATTTACAACGAAATTCAGAGAGAGAGAAATGTACAATCAATAGAAACGATTTGATTATAAATGATATTCCCAAGGAAAGCATTTGACATCAAATTTTACCGTAAATATACATACTTATTCCGGAGCACTGTCGGAGAGGATATCGATATCTGACTTCTAAGACATCGCCTTGTGATCCTTCTCATTTGGGGACAATCTAAATCAACTTAACTTGGTTCAAATTTTAAATTTATCACTATTAACATGCGATAAAGTAACCGTACGCATTCAAGTACCTCTCAAACGACTCGCGGGGATCAAGTTCCTTTCAAAATTACCCGTAAGCCGAGCACAAATCCAGGAAAACCGTCTAACAGTTTTATTAACAGTCGTTCTGAATAGATCTGGCACGCAAGTACATGTTCAATTCTATAAAATTCGCTTGCGGAAGTACAGGAACCTTTCTAATGGAATAAGCGAGTTGTTTAAGGGCAAAACTACACGGACTTACAAATCTATTTTTTAAACACCGAACCCGCTGTTATCTTCTTGGAAAGGACGTTGTTTTGGTATCCTGCCTCGCTTGGAGGGATTAATCGATTTTCAAGTCACCAGAGGCCGAGTTATGCAATCTTCACCTGCTGGATTATTGCTCACTCCGAAAAAAATACGAGGCTTCCATACAGTCCCATTTCGGATGGTTATTGGCGTAGAAAATAATGCGGATATAAAGAAGTGACGATTTTCCCGCAAACTGCCGTTTCTTGCAAACTAACTCCTGGGTAAACATAAGATGACTCACAGGCAAATTTGTTCGCGTTTCAGAAAAGCGTAGTACCGAAAATTTTAAAAACGATGTCGTTTCGCGAACGCTTTTTTGAAATTTCCTTTGCTTTTTGTCACTTGGTATGCCAACTAACTTTTCCCCAAGGACCTATCAACGCCTTCCTGTCGTGGGATCTCTTTGTGAAGTTCGGCCGCATCACTTTCGGCGTCTACCTGGTGCACCCGATCGTGCTTTTGGTTCTTTTCGGCAGTGCACTGCAGCCAGCGATAATTGAAAACCTTTCTATGGTGAGATCTCACTTTCTAAAGCTAAAAAAATGTATGCAAGCAAAATGCAACGTTTCAGTACGGATTCATAGTTGTAGGAGCTGCATTATTATTTTGGAAGTGACGCGCAACTAAGATGAGTTCTGAAAAGCGCACCCTCGTCCTAACTCACCCAGAGCCTTAAGCTCTCGCGTAGCGATAGCGATGCGAAAGGGTTTCTAGCAAAAACCAAGGGCGAGTTAAAAGATATTTTCTGGCATCTTAGACGTTGCTAACTAGTCGCGATCTGATCTCGCGTCAGAATGACCAGGAGATGGTTGAAACATCATTTCCAGAATAATTAATAATCCCTATCATATTCCGCTGAAAGTTAAGTCCGTGGTTCAATAGTAGCACGTTTGATTTAGTGCACAAGGATTAAAGTAGCCGATCTTGAACTCGCGGTCATTCAGACTTGGTGTCGACGTACGGCTTACTGACGTCGACAACTAAGTCAGAAACGGCCATTTCAGTCTCCCGTAACGTCTCTGATGTTATCTGTAATGAGCTATCGTTTGACTTACTCTGACCGTGGTGGGAGAACTCGGGGAACTTGCGGCCCACTCCATCGTTGGTTTGCCTGCGGTATTAACGTTGCAGGTATGGTCAAGGTAAGATCTGCGACCCTCTGTAAGTGTTGGTGAGACGTGATAGTCTAGTCGTCCGTGTTGTTACAGACATTAAAATAACAGAAATTGTTTTGGGCTAATTAAGGACTGCACGACGGAGAGAATAGCTGTAGTGATAGGTTTACCCGAGAATGACATATGAACCAGGGAAGCTTGTTATGACAGAAATCACAGAACAGCGTAGGCAATGAAATTCCCAACCCTTTGACCAAAATCCTCAAACACGAGGCTTGTTAGGGTTACTGAACACATGAAGCTGTCTTTTCACAGGTGCAACTTTGAGGTTTGAGAGTTTTGTCTAGATCTACATTGGACTCACTTTGCAAGTCAGGTGGGATGGAATATCAATTGGTGGCACGTTCGGCAGGTATTCATTTGTAACTCGGCCTGAGTTTGAGGGGTTTGCGGATCGAGTAGCACGACTCTCCAAGTTTAATAGTCTGCAATCCGATATAATTGCCACAACCTCTAAGTTGGGACCCCATTATTTTTTCTTTACTTACATACGCGTTTATTTCCTACGTTTAATGAAACGCACCCGTACACTATCTCTAGGCGTTTGGGTCGCTGCTTCCAGGTGGTGGCCACGGTTGTGACTGGTTGAACGAAGGCAAAACCGTAGTTGTTGTAATCTATTTCCCGCCGAGTTTAGTTAAGCAGGCGACTGCCTGTTCGTGACCCCTTATTTATTTCGTCTTAAGTAAAAACGCAAACTGTATAAAGGTGGCAGGTGAATAGGCAGTGCGGATAACTTGGAGGAGTCTTAATCACGCCTACCAAAATGTAGACTACCGAAATATATTCAGTAGCACGTATTTATGCTATTTATTTACCCGTTCCTTCTCTTCATTAGATTGTCAACTTCGTTGGCTGCCTGGTCCTATCTGCGAGTGTCAGTTTTGCACTCTCACTGGCCATCGAAAGTCCACTACTGGCGCTTGCGAGATGCTTCTAAGTCTTCATCTTCGAGAAAAATTAATCCAAAGGGAGACGATTACTCCTCACAATCCCTACCCCTTGACTTTAATTCTGAAGCGCAATGTCTTCAATAACGCACCCAATTTACCTAATAACTTGACCCAGCAAACTGGCAAAGCGTCCGGCCGTCATTGGGATGGCATTGAGTTCGCCGCATTTAAATAAAAGCGGGTGAAGTCTAACCATACATTGACTGAGTTCAACGTGACAGGCAGCCGCCTGTTCGTGGTCACTGATCCGGCCTTAAGTAAAAACATGTAGTATCTAAAGGTGATAGGTAAATACATATTGCGGATAACAAAAAGGACAATTGTAGAGAGGGGTCATTATACAGCATATGACATTTGGACTGCGGGTAAACTCTACTGGCAAATACATGTGAGTGCGGTAAACATCTGCGAATTCTCAGCTATAGGGAACTACTGACCGGTAACTTCCTATAGATTAAGCAAACTTAATTTTAAAATCCCTTCTAGTGCAAACAGCCAGGTCCCATAATAAAAGTCTGTCTCACATCTTGTAAATCACGAACAACGGCTCAAGGCAAAAAAATTTATTTTTAAAAAGATAAAATAAATATAAAATGCAGGGCATAAATTGGGAATAAAGAATGAAATTACTTGTGCAATCTAGTCTCCACGTTGGTGTTAAAAAAGGATGCCTCCGAGAAGACGGTTTGTAAAAGGCATAAGCGAGACAGATTGGTTCGTATGCATAGTACGCGTTATCATGGAGTTCAGAAGGGTCACGTGTGTGCTGAAGTCTTCGATAAGCCTGTTTAAATTGAGATTCAGTAGTTCCACAGTGTCTTTCTGCGCACAGAAGATACCCTCAAGTCCTGAAATAATCTCTAAGAGACCCAACACCGTTTTGCGCAACAGTAGAGATGACTCAGTCAACAGACAGAGCTCACTCAATTTCTGCACGAAGCTTGCATGACTGCTTAGTAGAGCTGAAAAGTCACCATCCAAGTGCCCGCAGTCAGCGCTATCGGTGAGATGCCATTCACGTAGGAATGCATTCCGTGCAGCCTCAACGTGGTTGAGAACGAAGGCATGCAAGCCGTTTGCCACAAACAGCATACGCATACGCACCATCAGCGCACGGTGATGGAAAACAGCTGACAAGGGAGTATCGTAACGGGCAAAGTGGCATCGATGAACCAGCACCCACAGGGCCCATTTGATCTACAAGAGAAGTAAGGAGGCGAAGTGGAGACGTGTAGGGGATGGTACGTTAACAAGTCATGAGCAGTCCTGCGGTCAATCTAGACTAGGTTAGGCTGTGTCCTGCTGAACATTGATTACATGGGAAGGTTAACAGAGGAATGCTTTTCGGTAGTTCTTAAATTCCAAGGTGAACAGCTGCTTTCAGGTACAACACAGAGCCATACTGTTTATGCCAGCAGGTAGGCAGGGCGCAGTTAGCCGGTTCCGTTTTGGCGCAGGGTATCCAAAGCTGTCAACTAGCTCAAGAGCCTCCCTGCCCATCGTGACCGGGCACATATCTCTAGGCGCAAAGCTCTTGACTATCATGTCCGTTCAGGAGGACTTTTCTTAAAAGCCCACTTCCCCTCCGCGCCTTTTGGGGACATCGCATTCAGTTTATGCCACGTCCTTAGCGTAATCAAGATGCATCATCCCCGAACCATGACCTACACGGACACCGTGATGATCTGCCAGTGTCAATAAAATCAGGGTTGGTTAGAGACCACAACAGACTTCTACAGGTTCCTAACCACGCCTCTGTCCCACATACACAGGAAGTGACAGAAGACTAGGGAGTGTCGCAGCTCCACCAGGAGTCCATGCTGACCGGCACACCCAATGGCCAATTTCAACTTCATTTAAGGTAGGACTTCTACTGCGGAGGTTATCCAGCGAGAAATGGTTTAGTCGATGCCTTTCCTAGCCTCTCTTCAGACTGATAATAGCGAGTCACAAGCTCATGAGGTCAAGTAACGTAGTAAAAACTGAGTTGGAGAAGGTGTTACTATTTAGTGGAAAATGATGATGTTTCGGTTGAATGACATTTGCATTAGGCCTGTCCTAGTTACTTGAGTAGTTAGTCCAGGATATATAAAAGATTAACAGGCACTGCCTTGAAAGACCATGTTAAAACAATACGCTCAATATTAAAATTAAAATAAACACGCTGCGATTATGTTTTCAGTAACATCTGCGTTTTGCAGCATATTATTGTGACAGTTCGACTGAAAGCCGGGCAGTTGGAGTGCTAACAAGATAAGCCCCACAAACAGATTATCATACGTTTAAATTTGTCATTGAGAACTCGAGAAAATACTATTGACTGTCTCTTAGTAGACCATCAGCAAAAGAGTAGACCTACTGCTTTTTGCAGGATGTAGAGCTTTGCTGCTATGCGGTATAAAGGTTGAACTTCATATAAAAAAAACATCAAACGACGTCAACTTACCATCAAAATAAACTTAAAAACTCCAGCGTACACGCCGATTTGCTCACTCTGAACTACGACACTAAGAGGCCAGGGAATGTCAAGGCCCAACGAAATTCGGTTAAATTTATCCAGAAAAGAGTTGCAACTGGGTGTCGCATCTTTAACCTGTACAATTGAAAAATGTACAAGTGGCAGCAGCGCAATCCACGAGTCACAGCCATCGTTTTCCAAGGAGGTAGAAGGCATGGCGGCTGGTTGGAAACTGCTAAAAAAAAGCTCATCGACCTCATGAGAGGATTTCAGTAACGGGCTGAGACTGAAAAGACCACGGCAAAAGTCGTCCATGCAGTCACCGCTGGCAAACAGGCACACGTTGCCAAGAAGGTTGATTAGACAGCTGAGGTTGAGATAAGGTCGCATTGGGTCAGGAGAACCCACGAGAAGGAGATTAACTAGAAGATATGAGACCTGATGCTTGTGTGCACGAATATGATGCTGTATTTGTTTCTTGTAAAAAAACGCGGCGGGATTACTGTCGTTGAAGCGTCGGCAGTGGTATGGCTTCGGCATTTGTGGCGAAGAAGATGACGAAATACAGTTATTAAGCAGATAACGCATCTCAAGGTCCATCAGTGAAATGAGAGGAGTTTCTAGGATGCACTGTCTCTCCGGTGGACATAGAAGTTCGTCAGCGGAGATGGAGAGAGAGGGCAGGGTGGGTATATTGAACGAATGCATCTTTTCAAGAAGACTAGTATTCACGAAGGATGACCCGATTTGGTGAAGGAAACAGATGGATTTTAAACAAATGAAAAGTTCCCATGACACAGGCCATAACGCCTTTGGTAGAACACTCCGCAAGTCTGGATCTGTAGGAGAGGATTCCCGCCGCCAGAATTCGACAGACCGGCAATCAGTTGAGCAAATACGCAGGATGGGCATCAGATGACTACCCTCTGAAAAACGTTGTCCTACGCCCAGGGAGAAGATGGGTAAGAGGAAGTGGTTAAGAGACTGAACGAAGAGGTTGGAAAATAAGTTCTCTAGGTAGACATCCCCCAGACAACAAATGCGCGAACAAGAGACCTCATCAACTGTGTTGAGGAAGAGCGTAGCGCTCGAGTCGTAGTGAAGCGTTGTCAGTTGTAAGGGGACTGTCTGCAACAGCAGCCGAGCAACCAGATGCAGTCGTAAAGGCCAGGGCTTCAGGCCCAGCAAAAGACACATTAGAGTGCGCAGCTCGCCCTGTCGAAGCTCGCGTTCCAGAGTAGCCACGGCGGTCTGGAAGTCACTGAGAAGGTTGGATAGAAGGTCTGCTAACAGTCTGAAGCTCGGTGGAAAGGCCTGTTCGGTGGCAGCTTCGGAAACGATCAAATAGTCCAGAAAAACCCTGATTTGCAGTCCATCAGTGGCATACTGTGCGATATCAAAGAGGAAGGAGTCAAAAGCCCGTAGAGAGAGATGTGAAAGGGACGCTGCCTGCGTGGGAACACAACGGTTCTTCTCCAGGACCTTGGAATCGGTGACAGAGCGGAAAAGGAAGCCCTCATAGGCACCAACAAGTACCCAGAGGCATTCACGCATAGCCTGATATTCGGTTATCTCGACACGCTTATCCTCCTCATGCGTACAGTTCAGTAGTACATTTTTTAAACGACTGGAAGCGTCATTGCCGACTTCGGGAGGGGCACCTTGGCTCTTCCAGTACTCCCGCTGCAACTGCTCATGTAGCATCTCGGGAGCAACCAGAGCGTAGTCATCCATCTGCCTGAAAATTAAATACCGAGTGAATATGAAAGAAACAAATTGAGTGGAGGAGGCTGGTCGATTGTCTCCCTAACCTTTTTCGAGCCTGGCAAGCAAATCGAACAAAGTTTTCATTGTACCAACTGCACTTATGCACTCGTATGCATTGCGTGGAATTCTCAGACGAAACGTTCAACTTCTTAGCCAATTTAAGGTCATAATGGTGCGTCAGGCGTCCTCAGTTTTTCTTTACTTTACGGCTCAGGCAACCTTGCTCTCATAAGACGAAATGCCACCAAGTCCCTCCATTGCAAGCATATGCATCTGAGCATTTGTCTGAGACATTTTCTTGCGTCCCTCCCGCAGCCTAAGTCTGAACAACCAACAGATAACGATAAAGTTGGAGTGTTGTAAGGGGCGGTATTGTGTTGTCAAGTAAAAGTTAAAAGTTGAGTCATTTATTAAACAATTTACCATAATCTCAGCATGGGTACACCCAATTGCGACCGAGAGGGTAAAAAGCCAGTGGCTCAGTAATTAGGGCGTTGAACTTCTAACCAACATATTTTGGGTTCGAACCTCTGGGCTTGCAAAACCTGGGGTTGAGTGCGGCTGGATGCTGATAGCTAATAAACTAGAAGTGGTCATTCCAGTCTCCCTGGTCAGTCGCTGCCTATTTCTACGGACCGGCATAAACAGCTAACCAATAAGATAAAGGAACCTTCTACTAGTAGTTGCAATAATTGTTTGAAAGGACTCAATCACCGTGTTGCGTAAAGCTGGAATGATCGAGGCTGGTCAGACAATTATTCACACAGTTAGTTTATGGGCTGCTTTCGCCATGGAACATCGGTGGGACTCGAAAAACTATAGAAAAATTATTCGCCAAATTAATGGTACACTTTCGTAGTGAATGACTCCTTTCGTGGTTTGAATGGCGGTTTTACGGCGGACAACTCGGTCAAGGTCGAAAGCAGACGTGAGCACTTCGGGCATATTCGCAACTTCGACTATTAACACACTCTCTCTCTGGTTCCTCTGAGGCAATCTAATAACCCTCTGCCGCTTACGCAGTGTCAGGTAACTAACCTATTCACGGACGCAATACTGCAACTGGACGGTAAAGAGAAGTCTGGAGAGGAAGGCAATACCCTGGAGACTATAAGTTTTGAGCCGGCACTGGCAGGCGCAGGGGGGGGGGGGGGGACGAACTCGGTCTTGATGACTGACTCGGACATCTTTGCGACAGTCTTTAAGAAGAAGAGTTCATAGAAGGCGTGATTTGAGGATGAGATCCAATCAAACAGGGGTCCGAACAAGGAAAAGATAATCGAAACCAATGATCTCACTGCAGAAAACGATGAAACTTCACCATGGATACCAGTGACCGACGGCCGTCTGTTTGTTGACTTCGTGGCAGCGTTCGACCCCATCCATCATGAATCCCTGTGGTGGCTAATTGAGCTGAACGGTATGCCGGTAAAACCCCGAGTCATGACCAAAGGTTAGACCACCGCATGCGGCGATGTCCAACATGTGCTCCACAGAAAGGTAGCGCAAGCACGGTAGCGCGTTTAAATTAAATTAAAGTGAGAGTAGGCTTGCGCTTCATCTATTGCACTCCCCCCTACTTGGGACCGGTAAAATGACCAACTAGAGAGAACCGGAGGCAGGAGAAGACGCAAGTGACTGGCAAAGCCGGAGCCGACCCTAGGGGTGCCGCCAAAGCTGGTTCGGATACCACGGAGTTGACGTGACACAGAGGCCACATGAAGGAGGAGCCATTGCAGCCCGAATTTCAGTCCGGCAGGCAGTCGCTCCACACAAGCATACACTGGGCCGACTGCGAGGCCTGCGTTCAATCCTCAGTTGGCAACCTTTCAAGCCATGGAGCTGAGCGCAACGTGATAGTCTCAGTCTCAGAGCATACACAGCAGAGAAGCCAAATGGAGAAGGATACGAGGAATACATACTTTCCACAGACGTCAGAGGCGTCGTTTACAAGCATGCGTTGTGTGATGTAGAGCGTGACCTTGTGTGAGGCGAAGAGCGGTGGTGCTGTATAGCCGGCGATTTTCTAGAGCAGGTTTTCGTGGATGTGCATGTGACCGGTGAACGTGAATGAATTTGCGTGCATGGTGCGGGCAGAGGAGGCGGGCGCACCGGTCAAATACGATGGATTCTCAAGCGGCAGACCTGGCCGACGCATGAAGTTAATGCGCAACAGCAATGAGGACAGGTTGGGGTTGAGTCCCCATTGCCGGTGGTGTTGAAGGTAGCAGTTGACGGGACGTCGGAAGTGATGTCAGTGGTGATGGGAGTTGGGGAAGTGTAAGAGTTGGTGGTGGCCACTGTGATCGACGCGGGGGTTGCGGCAGGCAGGATGGTGCCGGTGAAGTTCCACAACTTAGCATGCAGTTGCTTAAGTTATACGTTCTAAAAATTTGGAGTGCACAAGCAGAGGACATCTCGCCAACTAGATGGCTTCGTCTTACGTAACCAGCCCGCATCACCGATAGGTACATCTGCGATGTTCTTCTATCCCTGTGAAGGACTTTGGACATTCCCGGCGTTAGCCTATGCACAATCTAGGTCATACGCGACGCAACTATTCCCATCAACCTGTCAAGTACCATCCAGTTCGATAAAGTAAAACCGTTGCATGAACGAATGCCCCTCGCAACGACAAAGAATTTACCTACTATTCCCGAACACTTAAGCTCAGAAACTTCGAAAGAAATCTTAATAGAAGAATAAATACAATCCATATATCGCGACTCTGCGACCGGGACCCCCTTCTAAGAGCGGATGAAAAATCTGGCAGAGATCGAATTGAACAGATTTTTAAATTTTTGTTTTATAACGGTTGGTTGGGAGAGTCAAAGCGGTTCACCCTCGGCAGTTTTGCCCATCCAGTCGGCAATAGAAGCAGGTGTATACCTCCCATAGGTGACTCAAGTTATCCACCCCCCTGCATCGGGCCGTGACAGACAAGGACACAATTTACAAGGAAATATTTCTCGACAGGGAATATAACTACGGTTTCTTATATTCCTCGCAGCCATACTCTTGCTACTACTGCATTACTTTCCATATTAGCACCACCGTCCTTCGGGCTTCAGGACGTCACTTTAGTAACCCCCTGCCCTGCCTGATGAATGGATTTGCCGTCTTGGAGTGCCACTTCCCATACACTGCCCTACCAAGGATGAAATCAGATGTTTAAGCCTTTTCGGAAAGTAAAAACTGTGGTTAATGGATAATACACGAGCCCACGATTCTTGAGGGATATGTCCATGAGAAGGTGAAGTATTTAGAAATTCTGCTGAGCCCACTCAGCCTAAGACAGGATTAACGTGCAAAATAGGGCAGTGTTGATAAATGCACTTGAAAATAGTCGGGGCAGCATTAGGAACCAGAAAACGGGGGTATTCACTATGTTCAAAAAACGGTTGCTCTTTCATTATCGGAAATATTCACAACTGGAGAAAATTTTTAAATCCACGAAAAAGCTTATATACGAATCCAAAATCATTACTGTTTCCAATTATGACGAAAGGAAGACAAATACCTGTTTAAGCCTAGAACGTTATACTTAGTTTTCAGTTTAATAAATTTAACATGCTTGAATCTATCAAGGTGCGCTAAAAGTCGCGGCTTGTATGATTGCGAACTGACGCCGTACCTCGACCCTTCTCGGGACTAAGAGCAAAGCTTCAATGACTCACTGTCAATGTGGTTTCTATGAAACTCTTAAGCATGAGAGGTCCAAACTGACCAACTAAATTCTGATACAATCAATAGGGACCAGATCGTGCGTGTCATGCGTAGACGGGCTGTCTAACATAGCCAGCTGGGGTTTACCTACAGTCGTCTTTTTATTGTCTTACTACCGGATCCAAGTGGATGAGAGGGAAGAGTGCGACAGAGGTTGCAAGTGAGCGTCCTGTGCCCATCATTTTGTGGGCACATGGGGGACATGATCGTTTGCGATGGTCAAACTGTTCGTGGCAATGAATATTCCCGATCAATCTGACTCTAGGAGTCAGACGTCCTCGGCCAATAATCCTATTCCCCTGTGCTTCAAGTAAGTTCGTGGTACGGAGCACTTTGCTGACATGGAGCGGAGCCTAACTGCCCTGATAAATTATCAGATTGACACCTATACCAGGCTCTTAATGCTCCACTTTCCAGTAGCGTATCCTACCCACCCCCTACAGGCATCTTCAACGTATGCTTTCACAACGACCATCCGTGGGACAGACCAGAGCGTCTGTATGAAGCCCCCTAGCAGTCTGAAGACGACCTGCAGTTAAATCAAGGGGCCTAAAGAACGCTGGCGGCGGATGATATCTAAACAGTGATGCCACACCACTTTACAACAGGGTTGGCTAACCGTAACCTAGCTGATCCGATGTTGATTTTACCATCGAAATATCTGGAAAATACGATTGGTTAATGAAGGTCAAGAAGGCTAGGTTTTGCCCTCTAAACCTTTCGGCGACAACCGACTACCATTTCAACTATTAAAACTCGAACCCTTCAGCGGCAACAATAACTGCATTATTATGCCTAACCTTACATGGAACCTGAACTAGGCATACAATTGCCAGAGAAGTACAGGTGCGACAAATCAGTGCGATTTCACGACAGTAATCTACAAAGTTTAACGAGCTTTCTAATAATGCATTGCTATGACGCAATCACCACCACGATTAACTTACCCTCACCAATATTTGTGAGATGCTAAGGCCCATGGGGAGGTTTCCGTAACTACTAAGGCAGATCTTTGGCCTCTATTCCTGAACTTCCCGGACGGCTTCGCTAGAAATGAAAGTGGAATAGACCACGCGATTTCTGATACGGCACGAAAAACGGACCCGAGCAAATCTGTTTGACAACCACTCCAAAGGATACCAGCTAAACTACGGGTTAAAACTACTTATCTTTTTAGATAGGGATGTTGAAAAACGGAGGTAATCAGATCCTTACGCAACTGGTCACGTTTGTGCCTAAGAAAGACGGCAAGTTAAGCTACTGCGAGGACTAACAGCATCCCAAAGCCTTGACTACTCGAGGCTCATTCCGCCTAAACCACAAAGACGTAACCCCCGAACCTTTAGCCGGCTCTAAATTTTTCTCTACCCTTTATCTCAAGTATTTATGTTGACAGGTAGAGGTTGAACTTCACAACTGACCCCGTATCTGATACTGTCTCCGAATATGGGTTCGAGTTGGAATCCGAATATTTGGAAAAATAAAGCTCTTGTCCCAGCGATCGCATAAAATTCTTCTCAAAAAGCGTTTATCCTGTCATAAACACAACACAGTTTGGTTTACTTGGGCGAAGTTATTATATTCGGAGTCATAGTAGCATAACATAACCAAATTTCACTCTTTCCGGTAGTGTTAGGTGATTCAGGTTTAAACTTGAGGCTTCAAAAATGCCAGTTTTGCACAATAAGATGACCTGTCTAGGATACAAGATCAGCACCTTTGGTAGTGGCACGTCTTTCGCTAAAGTGGAGGCTATCAGGTCATGGACCAGTCTAAAATTACTGAAGATTCAACCTTAGAGATTGCTCGCCCATTACTAAAGAGTGGACTGCGGAATGTCGGCAAGCATCCGACGAACTTATGAACCGTCTCATAACAACATTAATTTTGATGCTACCAAACACAATTGAAAGTCCCATTTTCTATCGTTGGCATTGGTGCCAGTGGTTTCGCAATAGGGTTGTTCCTTTCTTAGTGCGAGGAAAAGGGTGCCGAACATCTCATCTGTCCTTCTAACAAAACACTAGCTACGCCTCAGCGTAACTACCAGAGATTTTAACACTTACAACACCTGTAAAACAATTCTAAAGATGACATCGACAAAAAACCTCGTCACGTGGTACCACTTTCTCTATATTTTGTGTCCTTAAAAGCATTATGAACCAAGACAAGCCGGTGAAAGATTAAAACGGAGGCAACTATTTGAAAGCGTTTTTAATGGCCTAACGTACGTGAGCAAACAGTTATTTTTGTGAAATCTATCTATATATGCTTCCATTAAATGAACTAGGCTAAATTTAAATTATACTTACAATCTATGCTCAACGGGCTTTCTTTCAGCGGGTTGGCACTACAGTATGGGCCTGCTATCGGATAGAAGTGGCAGTAATTGGTACATACTCGTTTTGGTCGACTACATCACGAAATGGGCAGAAGCTAAACCATTAAATCGTGTTGAAACTGCCTTGGTCACGACAAAATTACTAAAGGAATGGCTTTGATGCATTGGAGCCTTTACTCAATTGTACTCTGACAGAGGAAACCATTTTGAAAATAAATTTGGAAGTGAGCACTGGGGCCTTTTAAATATTCTGAAATCACGTGTGATATCAGTATATCCTGAAGGGAACGGACATGTTAAGCGTACGAATAAAGCTACAGTAAACCTACTAAAGGCGTGTGCGGATGATAATGATAACCACCCTCAAGACTGGGACAACCACTCGAACTATACTTTAATAATTACCCCGCTGCCATTCATGTCTTGACAGGATACGCACGATGCTTTTTAATGAGCTGCCAGCATTCTTGCTTACCCGCTGACTCGCGCTTTCTCATAACGTCGGTCGAAACATATTACCCCGACAAATACGTACTAATACGTACGAACTGCAGGAACTACTACGACTTTAGCAGGCACACACGTAACGCTAACGATCAATAAAATTATTATGTTTATTATCAGTCTCATGGGCTAGCGTATAGATGCGGTGGCTCAGTGCTAAATTATCGAGCGGTCATCCCGTCGGCAAACAAGGTGTATTTTGATGTCGTTGCGGAGGGTCATTCGTCGTCAACGGGGTCATATATCGGATCATTATCGTTCGGGATGTTCGAATGCATACTGTACACAAACCAGCAAACCTGAAATGTAACTGCAAGGCCATAAAAAGGCCAGTGCAATTTTATCGGGGTGTGAAGTGGGTACAGATACGACCCTGACAAAATTTATTAGCAGCGATGCAAGTAAAAAATATTTTTGAGTCTTGCACAAAAACCATGTACAGTTGGGTAGAATTCCGTACTTTCATTGGTTAATACAACACATCAGACAAAATTGAGGAGCATAATGCGGCCTCTAGCGGCACAAGCATCATCATGAGCATGGGTTTACCCTATCCCGACAAAATTGTTATCATGGAAGGCAGTAGGTCAGCCTAGATGTAATACGATGATAAAAATCCTAGAGGACTAAATTAACTCTTTCGAATAAATTTTCTTTTTCAACTAATTTCAGCAAAACTGGGGTGAATATAAACCAAGGACCAAACCGGAGGCGCGCAACCGACTGACCATGGATGAATTAAGCCTATGGAGAAGTAAAACAAGCCTAGTAAGATCATTTAAAAACTGGTTAAACGCCAGACCTCAAAAATACACAAAAACGCAAACATTAATGTGAATAAATGCTACTTGACTCCATTTTTCTCAGGATTAAACGAATCAAGAATATTTATTGGTCAACTTGCTACCATCTACATTACTTTCAACCAAGTGTGTTCAACAACAATCAAAAAAGTACGTTAGGGCACCACAAGCAATAAATTGCAAGCCCGATAAAGCGGGATTCTATTGTGAATTTTGGACGTTGGGTTACTAGGACAGAAAATTACCTTGATCGATACCTTTTAATCCTAAGTTGGTTAATGGCTGTCTGTTTCATCCACAATTTATAATACATTTTGACTTTAATGAGTGAGCTTTGCTAAAAAATGTGTTTTTAGAATACTTTTGTTACTCTAGGCTACGTTGAAACTCTCTTAACATTTTACATAGCAGTCATCTATGTTAGTTGTTGATGGAGTGTTTACCTAGCCTAGAGTAATAAAATTATTCTAAAGACACATTTTTGAAGCAAAGTTCACTCATTAAAGTTAAAATGTACTATCCATTTTGGATGAAATCGAAAGCCATTAACCAGCTTAGGATTAAAAGGTATCGATAAAAGTAATTTTGCTGTCCTAGTTAACCAACGTCCAAAATTCACAAAAGAATCCCTCTTTATCGGGCTTGCAATTTATTATTTGTGGCGCCCTAAAGTTCTTCTTTCGTTGTTGTTATCAGTATCAGTATCAGTATATATAAGGTAGATGTAGGTGAGTCACCTTTGAATTCCCTATTTGTACATGCGAGTTGTGGTATCGAAAAAAATAGTATCTCGATACGTTGGCGAGGCCAACATGGTCATCGACCGCGCCCTTCGAATTCGGTTTAAAATTTTCCACCTCCGAGGAATTTACTTCTTTTGATATTTCAGTCTACTGGTCACTCTTGCGTACTTTATTTATCAAGCGTTGGATTCTATTCGACTTACTCTTCATCCTCACAAGACTACTGCAGCAAAGCAGCGGATACGCCCGATATTCTCCTCTTGTGCACTTCTCGCCACCCTAATAGCAGGCGATATCAGTCGTATATCGCTCTGATATCGACATTTCGAGATACGTATATCGACTGTATATCGACTTTGGCCACATTGTCTATATATCACTAATATCGACATGTCGAGATTTGTCGAAATAGGCGAAAAAAGGTTCCGATACTTCCTGCTCAACCACCCACCACTAGAAAACGAATACATACGGCTCGCCCAATCTAATTACTTAACTGCGTCCACCTACTACGTAACCCTCATTTTCCTACCTATTTAGCTCGCGTATACGTCTCCGCAGTCGCAATTAACCGTTTCCCAACGTTTTGTAAATAATATGTAAACACATATGTGAATGCAACTTGTATTATAAAACGTGCAAAATAATATATGTACAAACATAGTTAATAGTCCTCTTAATATGAACAATATGGGCTTCTGTGATGCTTTAAATCATGGGGTAGGCGGGTTGTCATCATGGGGGATAGGCGTGGAGGTGGCTAGTCCTGGTTGGCATTCTAAAAACAGAAAGTTATGTAATGTGAAACCAAATCAACTGACCATTAAAAAGTAATTCCGTCACGTGTCTTTGAATCCTCTTGGCGGCGGCGTCGAGGGACCTTTTTAGGCGCCTTATAAAGGCAGCCTCCAAATCATATAGGTTTAAACGGCCGCCGCCGGTCCACTTAAAGTAAATTTCTACAAAGATAAAAATTGTGATATTATAACCCACCAGTAACAAGCTCATAAAACTTTAGATCTACATAAGCTGTCTTTTCCTTTTCGTCCTTGGAAATTAAGTTCCAAGGCGATAGTGTCATCGAATATTGAATAATATATTCGCTTAACGAAGTCATCATAATTTTTTCCACCGAGGCAGAGTAAGTAGGACTCCTAAATTATTCAAAGTGTTGGTAAATGACGCATACTAACCATTTCCTTGCGGAATGATGGCTCTTGCAGCCTGGTATTTAGTTGTTGGAAGCCAACGCGGCTAGCGATTGGCTGCGTGACAGGATTAGCCGGCATATTGCATCCCTGCTCAATCGGAGCTGCACTTGACCCGCCTTGGACTAGCTCTTGAGTGCGTTGGCGCGAGATTAGGCGGCGTAGCATGCTCATAATCCATAGCTGCCGCTTAGCTAGGATGTTCATTTTCCGATGTAATGCCAACTGGGAGTCCGTTTGCGCTAAGGACTGTGAGGACGTTGCGTGGTGGGTATGGGCAATATTTGATTCAATAGCCCATTCCCTAACCCTATCACGAGTAGACATTTGCGAGGGTATACAACTGTCAGTGCTGCTTTCCTCTTCCTCTGACGACGAATCACTATATCCATCACTGTCATCCGTGTGCTCTACTGCAGATGACCACAACGATGCTTCATGTACATCTACGGGCACGTCCATCCAAGTTCGATTGCTGGACGATGCAGATGTGCCTTCGTCATCAGCATTTACCCGTTTGCGCTTGGATATAAACCTATTCACTTCCTCCGTAACTTCGCGGCATATATCTTCCACATCGCGTGCAACACGCCTTCTAATTGTCCTTTTACTTGGCTGCCTAAACATAATATAATGTTGATACACAAAAAAGGGATAAAGTATAAAAAAATGGAATATAAATGCGGAAATGAGTCGGTAATATAAGTGCAGGCAGCAATAAGGTCACACGCGCACGCCACGGCAAGTGAAAGTGAAATCGCGCGCACGCACGCCGGATCTTCGCACACTAACAGCACGCCAACCAATCACGGCTCGGTGACGTTATAGAGATTAACCAATGATTACGAGCTATGTCCTATCTCGACATGTCGAGATTATTGGATATCAGGGTTATATCGACATGCTATTAGGGCAGCAACTCCACGAGATCTTCCAGTCAACAGAGGGCTGAGTCATTTCGATATTTTATTCATAAAGTTGCTTCCGCTAAAACCTTCGTCCCATACTTTTAAAACCCTTTATTGTTTTTGCGATCTATCATGGAATTCAAAAATACACCCTTCGGAAATCGTGCAAAATATATGTCACTGCCGAGATTTGAACCGGGCACCAGTGTGCAGGGAACGACGGCGAAACCACTGAGCTATCGCCACACGACAAAATCTCTGACCTAATTTTTAATGATGGAATAAACATAAATCATAATACGAATGGCCACATTTCCGGACATGTTTCCTTTAAATCACCTCCCGCCAAACGGGCCAAGAGTTTAGTAAGTTTTTTGGATGTCAATTACGAGGACGAAGCGTGTGCGACATGCTTTAAACTTCTTCTAAAAATTTCGGAGATTGAAAAGGATATGCAGGGGCTGAAGATGGAGATAGAGAAGTTAAAGAAACTTCCTCACAATTTGCCCGAAAAGAAGCAGTCCCTAACGATGGAACACGAGGGAGACAAATGCACATACGCAGGCACAGCTTCCGCAGCCATCACATCCAACAAGGAAGATGACGCTACGTCAACGGAGCTCGATGTAGCTGTTAAACAGCATCCAGTAAGGAAAAAGGGCAAGCGGCAGGGATCCAAGAAAATACAGAAACGAGTTTCAGAAGACACAGATAATATTTCATCCAAAAATGTAAGTCCCAGAATCCCAGCATCGGACAACAACACCACCAAATTGGATAACGGTAATATCAGGAGAACTTCAATAATGCCTCTTCCAAAGGCAGTTCCGACTTCAGACTCACCTCCTGTCGGCTATCCCAGCAGTTCTAAAGAGCCCTTAGTTGGGAGCGAAAATACCAATGAGTGGCAAGATATCATTGGGAAACAACATAAAACGAGTATCAAGTTGAAAACAAACCTAATGAATCCCTCTGGTCATTCAGAGGAAAATATGATCGGCAGTGAATCAAAAGACGCCCTAGACCGAGAGAACTGCGTTGTTATCCAGGGCTTACCTGAATCAACTGCACACACCTCAAAGGAACGGATATCCGCTGATCTTGCTATGTTTCAGCACCTACTGAATGATATACTTCATTCAGGAGAGACGATAACCGTTCGCGCTGCCTTCAGGCTCGGAAAAAAGGATATCGAACAGTCCCAAAATGTGAAACCACGGCCTATCAAAATTGTCTTGGACAACAAGGAAGAGGCTAAACTACTTCTCTCGAGAAAAACAAACCTTCGGAACTCTCATAAACAGATTTTTTTTCAGCCGGACTACTCTCCAGCAGAACGTCTGAAACGCCGCGAATTAGTGATAGAAATGAAGAGGAGACTTGCAGCTGGAGAGAGCAATCTGGTGATTTACAGGGAACGCGTGATACAGAGAAACGCAACATTGCTCTGGAACCAGCCCATGCTCATGATGGCATCGGCAAATTAGCATTGGCAAACTCGAGACAAACGGAATTTGGCTCTGCTGACTGCTGCACACTGAAATTTCTGTATACCAACGCCCAAAGTCTGTTTTCGAAACTCGACGAACTGAGAATTCAGGTAGCCGTTCTGTCTCCCGATATTATAGCAATCACAGAAACATGGCTGTCACAGAACATCAGTGATTGCGAAGTAGCCTTATCCGGGTACCAGCTGTTCAGGAGAGACCGCACCCAACGCCAGGGGTGGAGGAGTTGCGATGTATGTTAAAAAGCAATTTCACAGTGTGTGAAATGACGGAGAAGATTAGCAATGGTATTGAGGCTATTTGGCTGAAAATAAAGACGCGGGGATCGCAGTTCCTTGAAGTCATGACTCTCTACCGACCACCGGGGACAGACACTGACGCTGATACTTGTTTGTTGGAGAACATAAAGGAGATAAGCAGTCGACCTGATGTTGTTCTCATGGGTGACTTCAATGCACCCAGCATTCGATGGAACGATCTGCAGGCACAGAGCTCAAAGTTTTCCTTCGATCATCGTCTGCTAAAGACAACACTTGAAGCTCTTTTCACCCAACATGTATTTGTTCCAACGAGAGCGCGTGGAGGACAACAGGCTAGTTGTTTAGATCTCGTCTTCACTAAAGATCCTGACAGTATAGACGAGGTACACTGCCTACCTCCACTTGGTCGAAGTGATCATGCAGTACTTTCATGGGAGTATGGTTTATATTCGGTGCCATCTGCAATAAATGAAACCAGGCCCAATCTATGGCGAGGAGACTTTTGCAAGATGAGAGCTGAGGCATCACGAATAGACTGGGATGTTCTCTTCTCCGGGAATGTCACTGAGGACTGGAATTTATTTAAGGAGTATTTGTTGAATCTAATAAAATGCCATTGTCCGCCATCACAATTTAGGATATCTAACAGACCACAGTGGTTAACAAGGGATCTAAAAGAGAGATTAACAGGAAAGGAAGGCTTTGGAAGAAATTTTGCCGATCCAATGAAAATTTAGCCTTGCAAGCATACAAAACTCAGAGGAACAAGGTTAAAAGCTTGATCTTCCAAAGCCGACGGGATTACGAGAGGGATTTGCTCCAGAGAGCAGTTCACAATCCCAAATTACTCTACAGCTATGTAAGAAAAAAACCACACGTAACAGGAACCCGATTCCTGTTATGAGAAACGATGACGGTTTCGAGATATCAGAAAATAAAAACAAAGCTGAACACTTTTCCCAGTTCTTTCAGTCGGTTTTCACTAGAGAAGCTGTTTTTATTCCATCAAGTTACGAGACTACAGGAGTGCCACTTATTCAGGATATGCTCTTTCAAGAAGCGGCGGTCTTTGAAGAACTAAAAAGTCTGAAGGCATGCAAATCCCCTGGCCCCGACGAGATTCCAGCAAAGCTACTCCTCGAACTTGCTCGAGAGCTGGCGAAACCGCTATCGTTGCTGTGCCAGAAATCGTTCGATACGGGAATTCTTCCTACCGACTGGAAAACAGCCCACATCGCACCGCTTCACAAAAGTGGTAGTCGTGCATTTGCTACAAATTACAGGCCTGTCAGCCTGACCTCAATCTGTTGCAAGGTTATGGAGAAGGTTGTCAAAAAGGAATTGATGATTTATTTAGAAACCCGTAACCTCTTATCGACTGCACAATACGGCTTTCGTAGGGGAAGATCGTGTGTTACGAACTTACTTTATACGATGCAAAGCTGGACAAAAGCACTCGATGCAAAAGACACTGTGCATGTGGCCTACATTGATTTCCAGAAGGCCTTCGATAGTGTTCCACACCAGCGTCTCCTTCACAAGTTGAGAATGTTCGGTATTGGCGGCAAACTTCTTACGTGGATCAAGAATTTTCTCGTCGGTCGTTCCCAAGTGGTCTGTGTAGGCGGATCGCGATCAAAGCGCACAGTCATCGAGAGTGGAGTCCCACAAGGTTCAGTGCTCGGACCGATCCTATTTCTCTTGTTCATTAATGATTGTGTACAGGAATTGGACTGTAACTTTGCTATGTTTGCGGACGATATAAAAATCTGGAAAGTTATCCACAATGCTGCTGATGCAGACAATTTCCAAGAAAATCTTCGTCGATTGGACGAGTGGTCCCACAAATGGCTCTTGTCCTTCAACTCAAACAAATGCACCCTGCTACGTCTGGGAAATCGAAATCAGGTCACTGATATGCGACCCTACTATTTGAACGGTTTGCCACTCCGAGAAGCACACACACAGAAGGATCTTGGAGTTTGGATGAAAGACAACCTGAAGCCTTCTACGCAATGTTCCAAGGCAGCTAAATCCGCCAATTCAATACTGTACGCTATCAAGCGGGCATTTAAAGTTTTCGATGAAGACTGCTTTTCTAAAGTCTTTGGTACGTTTGTAAGGCCACATCTTGAATATGCGATCCAAGCCTGGCGACCGTGGACCCAACAGGACTACAACATGCTCGAAAGGGTGCAGCGGCGAGCCACAAAATTAGTAAGAGGTCAATCTGAACTGCCATATGAGATTCGTCTAAATAACCTAAAGCTCTATCCTCTGAGTTATAGGCAGTTGCGCGGAGACTTGATACAAACCTTCCGTATCGTGCGTGGCATGGATTGCGCCCTCCTATGTGATGACTTTTTCCAACTTGCCACTACGAAAAATCTCCGAGGTCATCCATTCAAACTAAGTGTGCCCCAAGTAAGATTGGATGTGAGGAAGTATTTTTTCACCAACCGTGTCGTGGAACCGTGGAATAACCTACCTGAGGCGATTGTTATGTCCCAGTCTGTGTATACATTCAAACATCGGCTTGACATACATATTCAATTCAATTCAATTCAATTTATTGAGGGAAATAGGCATGGGCCTTTGAGTACCCTATTTGTAACGTAAAATTAAGTGCGGTATACAGAGAAACCGTGTGGGTTGCCAAGGTACAAAAGGCGGTCATAAAATTTGACAAGTGGTGCACGACTCTCGAGGGTTAAGATAAATGCCTCATCGCTCAGGCTCGTTGCGGAACATAAAACTGTCAAGGTTCCTTTTAAAGCTTTCCAGCGATGGTGACATCACAACGTCTTCAGGGAGGGCATTCCATGGTTTAACCACTCTGACAGAGAAGGAGAACTTGCGCACATCCAGTCTCGCCTGCTGGACACGCAGTTTCAATGGGTGACCTCGGAGATGGGTCGTGGTGGCAAATTCAAAGAAGTCCGAGAATTCCAGGCAACAATCCAATCCCTTCACAATGCGGAATGTCTGCAGGAGATCACCACGCATTTGCCTATAACTCAAAGGGAACAGATTAAGATTCATTAGGCGGGTGGGATATGGCAAGGAGCTTTGACTTCTAACCATTTTGGTGGCTTTCCTCTGGACTCTTTCGAGGCAGTTCTGATCTTGAACTGTCCAGGGTTTCCAGGCGTGCATAGCATATTCCAAATGTGGCCTAATGAATGTTCCAAAGGTCTTAGCAAAAAGATCTTCATCGAAATCCAAAAAGGCTCGTCTGATGGCATGCAACACCGAAATTGCCCTCTTCGCCACTTTCGAGCAGTGAGACGATGGTTTTAAGGTGGTGGTCATCAGCACACCAAGGTCCTTTTGGGTTTCCACGTCTTTTAAGGCTTCACCGTTGAGAAAGTAACTTCTACTTTCGGCAGATCCAGACGGGTTGCCTAAGCGAAGTATTGTACACTTATCGACGTTGAACCGCAAAAGCCAATGATTCGACCACTCCTCCAACCGAGTTAGGTTGATCTGCAGTTTATCTTCGTCAGCAGGGCTCTGGATTACATTCCAGATTTTAATGTCGTCGGCAAACATTGCTGCTTCACAGTCGAGATTCCTGACACAATCGTTCACGTATATTAAAAACAGTATTGGCCCTAGTACTGAACCCTGAGAACCCCACTCTCGACCGCAGCAGACCTTGACCTCTCTTGGCCGATGCACACAACCTGGCGCCGACCCACGAGGAAGTTTTCGATCCACTTGAGGAGGTTACCTCTGATTCCAATTCTTTCTAGCTTGTAAAGCAGTCTCTCGTGCGGCACAGTATCGAAGGCCTTTTGAAAGTCAATGAAGGCAATGTGAACCGCGTGTCTATCTTCAAGTGCTTGGGTCCACCTCTGGATCGAATACAGCAAATTCGTTGTGCATGATCTTCCTTTTCTGAACCCGTGTTGACAGCTTGATAACAAATTATGAGTCTCTAGGAATTTCACCAATTCGCTCTTGATGATCCTTTCCATAATCTTGCCAAGGATGCATGTTAAGCTTATGGGCCTGTAGTTTGTCACTGACGCCCGGCTACCGCTTTTGTACAAGGGAGTTATATGTGCCAGCTTCCAATCGAAAGGAAGTGTTCCGGAGTCAAAGGACTTTTGAAAGAGCACTGACAAAGGTGCGGAAAGTTCATTGGCGAGTTCTTTCAGAAGCTTGGGTGGAAGCTCGTCTGGTCCTGGGGATTTCGACTCTTTTAGTTCTTTTAATTCCTTTTGGATCAGAAATTCTGAGAATAGTATGTGGCTAATGCTTGCAGTCGGCGGGTTATCCACTGAGGGACGAAGGAACCTGGCCTCGTTTGTGAAGACTGAGCGGTAGAACTGTGAAAAGTACTCGGCTTTTTCCCTGTTTTCAGAAATTTCGACGCCCACGGCAGTCTTAATCAGCGGTATTTGATGTTTATTCCTTGTACATCTACGGAGGTAACTGTAGACTAACTTTGGATTCTGCGTTGCCTTTTTGCAGCAAAGTCTTCTCAAATTCTCTTCGCGTTGTAAGAATAAGGCTTCTCATTTTGTTTCTCTGTGCTTTATACTTATTAAAATAGGCGACTTGATTAGACTCGCGATATTTTTCTCCACAACTTGTGCTTCCTGTTTATTTCCCTTTTAAGTTGCTGTCTAGCCACCCAGGACGCTTGCTGTGATGGACACTCGTTAGCGGGCAGTGGTTGTCAATAAGTTGCAGAAGAACATTTCGGAAAGACTCCCAATCTTCGTTTACGGTGCTCGAAAATATTGAGGTCCAGTTGATGTGTGTTATATCTGCTCGCATCTGATGAAAGTTTCCTCGCCAAACGTTACGCCGTTTTTCCTCTATAGCAGGGGCAACGGAGAATAAGGAGTAGTCCCATATAAGCACCACGTGATCACTACGACCGAGCGGAGGCATTGAAATAATCTCGTCAATGCTGCCTGATGTTTTCGTGAAAACCAGGTCAAGACAGTTAGCCCTTTGTCCTTCACGTGTTCTGGTGGGGAAAGGGACATGCTGTGTGAGGAGTGCATTCAAGGTCTTTTGCAGAAAAACATAATCAAAAAGTTGATTTCGGGCATGATGATTGAACAGTGCTCCAGTTAATTCCTGGTGCGTTGAAGTCACCCATAATCATTACATTAGGTCTACTGGAGAACTTTTTCTAATTGTTCCAACAAGTGGGTGTCCGCGACTCGGTCTATCCTAGGTGGCCGATAGACAATGAGGACATCTAGACATGGAGAGCCAAGAGCCTTGATGTTCAACCATATGGCTTCAGTGCTGCACGCAAACTTGCTCGTCTTGTCAGACACTATTAGCACGTCTTTCACATACACAATTATTCCACCACCCTGTCGGTTTTCTCTGTCCCTCCGATATATTTGGTACCCAGACAATGTTATTTCGCTATCTCAGAATACTGCCCGACAGCCAGGTTTCGGTTACTGCTATCACATCCGGAGATACTTCGGCAAGGCAAATTTTTAACTCATCAAGTTTTGATAAAAGGCTTTGCGCATTTGTATACAAGCACTTCAATTTTGCGCCAACCAAATTTCCTGTTGCGTTTGTCAATTTTATGGGCCCAACTGCGTCTCCTCTAACGTCAAGGTCGTATGTCTTTTCCGTTTCGTGATGATTTTCGGTAACTCTGATTTCTTTAGTGAGAACGCTGGGCGTTACAGAATCAGTTCTGACATCTCTTTGGGCAATTGGTTCCCTGATGGTTTTGGCGTTAGTGAGGTGGCTGCCATTGTCCTCAGAACAATCGGTTGGTTCAATGGAAAATTCGTATTCTTTTGAACTACATTCAGTACCACGAAGACTATGTGACTACTTAACCTTAACAATATCAGTGTACCACGTAAACCTGCCTGCATTCACTTGACTGTTACTTCTTTAATTTGCTTCTTATTCTTGCTACTTTTATGTAACAAATAGGGATTTCAAAGGCGTAAGCCTATTTTCCTCAAATACACTGAACTGAACTGAACATAGTTGAAAAAGAGCAGACAGTGAAAAAACTCCTGGTGATATTTAGGAGAAAAAAACTGTCGCCCTTGGGGGGGGGGAGTCCAATGGGGGGCATTGCGGAGGCCACATGAATCAGCCAGATGCTCCCTCGCTGATTGCAGAGTCTTTTGAGGGATTTCAAAGGCGGAAATATATGCCCAGATCATCCTCGGTTCATTGCGATTCGAACCAAGGGAGAACGTTATTGCACCCCATGGACGACGGGCGCCAGATCCAGCTGATGCGAACACTCACTGTGTCACCAAGGTGTGCAAATAATTAAGCAGCGAAGATCTCTAGGACACCAGCATGGGAATTATGGGAGAGTGCAAGACCTCAAACGACAATAACAAACCAATAAATGTTTCTCAAATATAGCTAGTAGTATCATAAAAACCTTATTTGCTGACGTCACTCTTGCAGCTTTCAGCTCATGTTGTAGCTCACACCATTATATCGAACTTACTTTCGCTTAAAAACCTCCAAGGATTCTGACATAACAACATCCTGAGGAAAACTATTCCAATCTTCGACTACTCTTTTGGAGAAGAAGTACTTCCGACTGTCTAGCCTTGCTACAGTCACACAAAATTTGAGAGGATAACCTCTCAAGTTCCCTATTTTCGCTAACCCGAAGAAATCACCTGGGACGAGACAACAGTCCTGGACGCGTAGTATGCGGACTGTAAGTATCAGGTTTCTCCGAAGCTGTCTATAGCGCTGTCTATATTCGACAGCCGTGTTTCATGAGGCTGTGAGCCATGTCCAAGGACAAGTTTTTTTGCTCGCCTTTGGACCTTTTCGAGGATGTTGATGTCCTTCGCCGCCCAGGGTCTCCAAGCTTGGATAGCGGACTCCAAATGTGGCCGCACAAATGTTCCGAAGACTTTAGCAAATCAGTCGGTAGTGAAGGCTGCGAAAGCTCGTTTAACGAGGTATAGAATCGACATGGCTGACCTCGTTACCTTTGCGCAATTTAGGGAGGATTTAAGCGAGGGCGTGATCCAGACTCCCAGGTACTTTTGGGCACCCACTTCTTTCAATGGAATGTCATTCAGATTGGTAATCGTACGGTTCGAAGGATTGCTTTTTCAGACTCGTATGATGTTGCACTTGCTCTCATTAAACAGCGAGTGCCAGTCATTCGACCATTTCTGGAGTCAATTAAAGTTTGCCTGCAAGTTCTCCTCGTCAGCCGCAGTTTGAATGACGCACCAAAGTTTGAGATCATCGGCAAACATGGCAATATCACAGTCCAGTTCGTTGACACAATCGTTGATGTAGACAATGAACAAAATAGGGCCGAGAACAGAGCCTTGGGGAACACCACTCTCAACCTCAACCTTGGTCGACTGTTTGTCGCTGATATGGACAGTTTGTGAGTGGTCAGTTAAGAAGTTTTTCTATCCATGTCAGAAGTCTACCTCTTACTCCTATGCGGTTAAGTTTATAAAGAAGGCGGTGGTGCGGCACGCTATCAAAAGCCTTTTTGAAATCGATATAGACTGCGTGCACCGTATGCTATTTATCGACCGCCTCAGTCCAACGTTCTTAACAGTAGAGCAAATTTGTGACGCAGGATGTACCTCTACGGAAACCGCACTAGACCTCAGATAGCAGATTGTCATGTTCTAGGAACTGCATTAGTTATTGCTTAAATATATTTTCCATGATTTTGCAGCAAACTGAAGTAAGGCTGATCGGTCGATAATTGTTTGCAGAGACCCGGCTTCCACCCTTATAAAGCGGCATAATCCATGCGGATTTCCAGTCGCCTGGTAGACTTTCGGTCTGGAAGGATGTTTGGTAAAGCGTAGAGAGTGGTTTTGCCAACTCCTTCGCTAGCTCTTTAAACAGCTTTGCAGGTACTTCATCGGGACCCGGTGACTTAGATTCCTTTAACCCCTAACGTTCATTGAGGACAGTAGTCTCGGTGAAATGAACAGTATCGACTACTGCATCCACTTCGAAATCATCGGTAGGGTAATCGTATCTCGTTTCCTTTGTGAAAACAGACTGGAAAAATTCCGAAAGATAATCAGCCTACGCACAGACTTGGTTGAAATTAATGCACATGGTCGCAAGTTGGCCACAAACTATTTTTGGATTCATTTATTCCTGAGAAAAACGGACCCAGGTAGCATTTATTTACAGTAATATTTGCATTTTTGTGTATTTTCGAGGTCTGGCGTTAAACCAGTTTTTAAATGATCTTACTAGGCTTGTTTTACTTCTCTATAGGATTAATTCATCCATGGTCAGTCGGTTGCGTGCCTCTGCTTTGGTCCTTTCTCTACGAGCACCAGCCCCGCCTGGCCCCCTCTGGCCAGGGGGCCAGGGCCCAGATGGCTCCCTCTGACTCCCTCACTTGAAAAATTTGCGCAGCGGGACCCCAAGATTTTCTCACAGTAACAGCCCCTTTTCCTTTATATTGTACCCCCACCGCACAAAGCCTTTCCCATAGTCTATTTCGATTTCACCAAGGCCTTCGATCGTGTTGACCTTGCCCTTCTTCTCCTGAAACTCTCCTCTTTCGGTATATGTGGTAAACTTCTGAGCTTGATATCTTCTTACCTGAGCTCTCGTACAAAACATATTAAGATCTCCATTGCTATCTCAAACTCGGCACGTGTGAGGAGTGGAGTTATTCAGGGTAGTGTGCTAGGCCCACTTTTATTTAGTCTTTTTGTCAATGATGTGCCAGGTTTATTTTGAAATGGTAGGCACTTTATGTATGCTGACGGTTTAAAAGTTGCCTATCGATACAAGCCGGCAGATACGACACCGTGCTTGATCTATAAAAAATGATCTCGAGGCCTTTTCCCAGTGGTGCTGCACATGGCGCCTTTCCCTTTCTCGGCACAAATGTTCCGTTATGGTTGTCAGTGACAACCATCAGCCTCATCTAAGCATAGGTGGCCACGATATAAATATACCTGGCGTTGTTAAGGACCTGGGCATATCATATTCCAACGGTCTCAATCTTTCAGAGCATTGCGCCCTGATTGTCTCCAAAGCACGCAAAACTGCCGGGTTTATCCTCCGAAATTTTAAAACTATTGATATTAGACTCCGCCTTTATAAAATGTACGTTAGACCTGGCCTGTAATACTGCTCGTTTCTATTTAACCTTCTGCGCGCTAGCGAACGGAAGAAAATAGAATCGGTCCAGCCCTTCTTCAAGAAAAGAATTTTATCGTTGGAGCACCGTAATCTGTCATATCAAGAACGCTGTGGGCTTGTAAACATTGATCCCTTATGATGTCGCCGAGTGCAGAAGGGACTCTTTTTGCTGTTTAAGCTTTTGAATAGTCGTACATTTAATCCCCTTACCACTGTGAGGCAGCTTGACCATCCTCGGCGCAGCAGTCATCGCAATGTCTTTTTATTTCTTCCATTAGCTCGCACAGTTAAGTATCAACGGTTCTTTTCGGTAAACGCCATGGCCATGTGGAATAAACTCCCCCATAATATAAAAATCCAACGGAGTTTTTCTTTGTTTAAGATAACTATTACTAGTTTTTTTGCATTCAGAACAGTTTCCAAGAATTCTGGGAACTGACATGGTAGAATCTGTTTTCCTGTCCGACGGAGTGCGTGGAATCTGAACCAGATCCCAGGTGTTAACTTGAGGGATACGGCACCGTCTCTGCAGCCTGCACCCGCTAACTTCTTCGACAGACAGTGAGCAACCATACATGGATGCTTTCTGTCCTGGGGCAGAATCCCGGTTCCTAGCAAAGACAGAGAGACTGCATACAGACTGCAATTGTGTTAGCCCTTCCCTGATCTGAATTGCTATCATCCTTACAGGCGGCAGTTTTTTCTCCTGAATAACATAAAGATAGGAAAAACATTTATAATGATATATATTCAGGAGTTTTTTTTCACTGCCAGCCTCTACCCACTGAATATTTCATCTGACAATGCCTGTAAACTGGCATTAAATACAACTATTATTATTATTATTATTATTATTATTATTATTATAATCAGCCACTACTGCTGTACCCCTCATCTTTTCCCAGTAGCTTTACCCATGAATCGGAGACAGGACCATCGGGAATTTGAGTAACCCTCTTGAAACTATATTTACGCTACCTTGTGACGCCCAGGAACTATAATGTCTCCTTATATCACCCGTCCTCCAAACGATGACGTCATTCAGACGTACAAATTCGGTGATCCACAGTCTTAAATGCTGTGGTTTCTTTGGATAATTACCATCATCAGAATTCAATTCTGGATCCTATGATGCTGAGGACATAAGTTCATTGACGCATTTTCGTGAGATTCTGTTTCATACGCCCAAGGGATCAAGAGCGAATCACCTCGACGTTTCATTATCTCATTCTATAATGCTACTGCAGTATTACCCTATTCTACCACCTGACCATTTTTTCCTAAGCAGTTTTTTTCTCCTACCTTCTATTCGAAAAATGAAGGCCTATTGAACTCTGCCTCCATTTTTCATGGTAGAAGTTTTTTTCACTGCCTATTTTTTTCTAGTTCACCATTAATTTTAAAACATTGCTAACTGTTGACATAGCAGGACAAGTTATGAATTTGTACATTTTATCTGCACACATTGTCCTAACTTTATTTCGTTACTAATGTTTGCTTAGACAGTACCTTCCCGGTGCTAACCAAATATAAATTCTAAATTCTAAATTCTAAGTATTGTTCTATTAACGGCCCAATTTTATACAATTAAATGACTTCCGTTTGGACCCATTCAAGCCAATCCTGCGATGTACCCATTCACTCATGAAAAAGGATATGTTAAGCTGAAATCCATCAAGTATTTTATTATAAAAAAATTAAATAACACTGTACGGGCGCAGGATAAATTTGTCAAAGGTTGTCCACATGGCTGCCGTTATCCGGTGATGGTTCCTAAAAAAAGAAATATGTTGGTTACCGTGGTGAACATTATGAAAAGAGTTATAAATCAGAAAGTCTGGATTAAAATAAATATCACTGATTTAATTACGTTTAAACCTGAAATGCGTTAAGTGTAAAGACATTGAGAAACTTACCACGTCTTCGGACGCAGACTGTGTTGTGCAAATTGGACCACTGGTGGGACATTCTGGAAGCTGAATAAGCATGCTGAATTAATCAAATGGAGTAGTTTCACCTTCTCAGTTGCCTTCCGGCGTTTTGTTCTCCCACCGTACCTGTCTTTGGCCCCACAGAACCAGTCAATAGCTGTTCTGAAAATAACATCCGCGGAACACTTATTGAAGCTGGTATTTTTGCGAATGGCTTCTGCAGACGTCAGGGGAACTTTACGACCAACCAGTAAAAACTGTATAGAGCGGGCAGCCAATAAATGACCGCTTATCAGTGGATCCGCTCCACCAGAAGTTGAGGCACAGGGGTGGTCCAATAAAACATGTCAACAGATTCCGGAAGAACTCTCTTTCATTTCTACCCCCAACCACAAACAGGCTCTCTATCAAAAAATCACAAAAAAGACTCAAAACGAAAGGCATAAAAACTATCCAACACTCACATCGTCATGTTGGTAAACTAAACAATGAATATCATAAACAATCTCCGCAGGACTATACATTATGGCGAAACCGGAAGCAAAGTTATTTAATAAAAGGCGGACGAAATCAAAACAAACCTTATGTAAAATAGGATGGCAAAACATTTATACTACAACAGAAAACTGCAAAAAATGCATAAAAGGTCATTGTCAAGAAAGAGTTTCAAAACAACAGGGCCTATGTACAGCAAAATTTGATGAAATTCGGCAACCTTCCAAAACTGGAGAAAATCTAATTTATTTATTTATCTATTGCCAGTTTACAGGAAAAGTCAAAAATATATAAAGTAGAGGGTCAAGCTGACAGTGAAAAAAAACTCCTGATCGTTGTTTAAAATGTTTTCAGGAGAAACAAAACTGCAGCTTATTGAGGGATGAAAGTTCAGGACAGGGAAGCATTGACACAGGTGCCTGGTGAAGGACTTCTCCATTCAGTGTTATGGATCCGGTATTCTGCATCAGCAGGTATGTCGGCGAACGGCTGTTCACTATCGACTGAGGAATAAACCGATAAAGGTCTGCAGAGCCAGCAATATTGCCCTCAGCATGAAGTCCGGCACAGGATTCAGATTCAGTGAACGCCATCAGAACCGAAGAGAGCTTCCCAGAGTAAGCATCCAAAAAGTTTTGGAAGGTGTCC